>ML843262.1:0-19635 GCA_009831015.1 Picea engelmannii
TCCCTGCATAAACCAAACTTAGGATAAACAAAAAGAACAATAAATTAATAATGTTAGTGATAAAATTAGTATAGTTAGTTTAATTAAAATATGTTAGACTAGTTATTAATTAATAATTAAGTTAGTTTTTACGTTAGTAATTAGGTTAGAGTTTATTAATTTAAATAAAACATATATCAAAATATTTAATAAAAACATATAAAACATAATAAATATATTAAAATTAAATTAAATTAAAATAAACCAAACTTAAAAATTAAAACAAATTATAATTAAAAAAAAAAAACAAATAAAACACACTTAAACAAAAAGCAAAATAAAGAAAAACAAAAAAGTAAAAAACTAAAATCCTAAGTTTTTACCCACCCCTAACTTCAAGCACACATCCCCAAATCTCTAAAAAAAACAAATCCACATCCATAAATAATTCTGGACCCCCCCTTGCCATCCGAAGTTTAACGAGGGAGGGTCCGGAATGAAGTTCTTTCATGAAACCACCCCCAGACACTTGTCATCTCCACAAGCCAGTGAACCCCCCCCCTCCCCCTCTAAAACCACTTACCAACTTAAGGGGTGGTCCAGAATTACCACCTTTGCCCCAAAAAACCACTTTCTTAATGTTTTGACCAGTCTTTTTCTGAAGGCGATTGTGGGCAAACGAAGACGAAATTTCAAAAACCGAGAGAGGTTTTTGTTCAGAACAGGATGAAGAATAAAAAAATCTCCCAGGTTTTTCACAGGTGCCATGAGCAGGGAGAATTGAATCCATCTTCGACCCCTATTTTGCTAGTTTTTCAGTTTTCATGTTACAGTCCTAATTTTGCGGGAGCTGTTTCGGCGAACTGGAGGCAAATTTGACGAAACCAAATGAGATTTTTGTCCAGAAAATTTCCATATACAATACCCTCCTTCATTTTTTTCCCAGGTGTCACCGATTGGGAGAAACAAATGTCTGAGCGTACCCCTATTTTCAACAGATTCGACCAAAATCTTAGTTCAGATATTTTTGGGATTTTCTTGCTATTTTCGGCCAGGTGGTTGAATTCTACCTCCTGGACCTGAGGAGAGTGTTGTTTATATATTTTAATGAATCAAATGTGCAAGGCATTAGTCAGGGGACCATGATTTAGTTTTTGTAAAACAACTCACCGAGTTTTATGTACTTTCGTCAATTCATTAATACAATACTTTGCTGCAAGATTCTTGTGACTATTTATACTAGTGATGTGCATCCCTCTTTGTAAATTTGTTTTCTATGTTATCATAATTAATGTCTGCCTCTGAATTATTCCGAGAAGATTAAGAACATAATTGGTTTTAATGTACCCTCTATCTCTGGCTTGGTATAGTTTTTTATGTTTTCCACTGAAGATTAAACTCAGAATTCTCAGTTGCTCTGTGTTTAATTGGATTTCTTAACTTGTTCCATCTCTCCCATGTCATTTAAGTTAAAGGATATAGTGATTTGTCTACCTTTCCCTGCGAATATTAGCATGTTGACATGGATTTTCGATCATTTGTTATAGTGACTCCATAGCCCATGGTTTCTCTTCTCCGCCCCTACCCAATTCTTAAAAACAAATCATATTCTACATAACTAGCCTAATACATTATTTCAAACAAATCTAAATTTGACAAAGAGATCCGTCTCTGAGTCTTTGAGGGCTAGATCCAAGACTCGAAGTGGTTTTGATGTTGCCTCTGTGACTGCCTCCACAACCTTGGGAAAATTACAAAGTGCTAACAGAATGGCGACCATACTGGGAAACTTTCCCTAGTATTACACTTCAAAGTTCCAGATCTGATCACCGATGGTTGATAGTGATGAGACACAAGAAGGTTGAGATCATTCACCTGGAGACTCCAATTAGATCCAGACAGTGCCAACTCAAATACTCCACTGGAGGAAGAACCTGAAGCATCATCAAGCAACCTAGAAAGATCAGGTACTCAAGCCCAAATTGCATTCAAGACATCTTTGGTTTTATCTACAATTATGTTCTATATTATTCTAAACTTGATCAAAAGTACATTGTTGAAGATTACATTGACCACCTATTTATTGATGAGCCTCAATAGATCAGATCCCCAATTGTATATTATGTACATACTCATACACCTGTGCACATCCCAGACATACTTGTAGAAAGACCAGTAAGACACAAATCTCATGCTTCATCTCCTACCATTATTGAAATTCCAGTTAACCATCAGCCCCTTGCTTTACCTCCTATACTTGCAAAGATCCCAGATAGATACAGGCCCCTAGATTTGCCTCCTGTTCTCCATGACTTCCCTGCCAATTATGACAAAAATCTGCCTAGGTTTGATAGAGAGAATGCCAATATCACTGCTAAAAAACACATCTAGAGGTTTGAATATTTCCTTGACCTTTATGAGGTTGAAGATGAAAATGCATATATTATGATGTTTTCCTTGTCTTTGCAAGATAAAGTCAAAAATTGGTTTAAAAACCTTCCAACTGCAAGCATCGGAAATTTTCATCAGTTCATGCAAGTTTTCTTAGATAGGTGGGTGATCATGGGAAATGTTTTCCTCATTATAGAAGAGTATGACCACTTGAAAAGAAAGTCAGGAGAGATGGTACATCAGTTCTCGATCAGGACCAATAAAGTGTATCATTCAATACCTGTGGATGTAAGGCCACCTCTTGGTTTAGCTCAATTGCATTACATGGATGCCTTTGATCCAGAAATGACATTCCAATTAAGAGAATGGAACACTGCAACCCTTAAAGAAATGCAAAATATTGCAGTTGATGTAGAAGCTAATTTGTTGCACAAAAGGTCCAAGCTAAGAGCAGAGGAAAAGGCTAGAACTAAAAAGAAGCAGATGAAACCTTCAGAAGTGAAGCTAGACATCCCGGAAAACACTGTAAAAGACATGATGTAGAAAATTAGTAACATATGGGAAATTGTTGTTCAAGGACATGATGTCCCATTAATGCCAAAAAGGTAAAAGATCAATGTCCCCAAACACCTTGCAACCCATCCTCAACATTTTGATCCACCCAACAATTATTTCATGTATTCCATTCACAATACAGTCAAAGATGATGTTCAAAATTAGAAGATAGAGGAGGATTCTCCTGATATGATATGCATGTTCAATGGCATTTCATCCATGAATGATTCACCCAAGATTGATTGGTACAATGACGATTATACCACATTGGGTTTTTCAAAGAAATCAACCACATATGATTGGGAGGAAGAAGATATTTTGCAATCCTAGTAGGACAATCAATCTGTACATGGAAATTATGACAACAATGACCAACATGCAGAAAATCTCGGGGTAAGTGGACATACTTTACCCTTATGCTTCTCTTCTTTTAAATTTTTGAAGGAAATTTCTGAACAAGTCTTAAACATCAAAGAAGGCAAATCTTCTGATGAGATAGTGAAGGATGTTAGTGTTGAGAAAGAGGATATTTCAGATCCAGGTTTACAATCTCCAAGCTTCTCCGATTTTCAAAGTTCAGGGGAAAATTCAGATCATGAAGCAGAATTTGAAACAATGGAATGTAACTCTGTACCATTAGATTATAATTCATTTCAATTTTTAAAGGAGGAAAGTGCAGAAAATTTATAAGAAAATGCAAACTGCCTTCCCTTATGTTTTACCTCGCTCCTGAGAAAACATTACAAGAAAATTGCACATAGAAAGGAAGAGGAATGTTCTAATGCATCAGTTGAGGAAAACAGGGGAGATACAGAAGATGATCTAGAGGTGCATCCCTTGAGCCTTTTTGAAGGTCAAACCTCAGATGAAATCATGAAGCCCGAAATAGGTGATGAGTTGATCCATCTTGATTCATTGCCTCTGTGCTTTAATTCATTTCAAATTTTGAGGGGGAATCTTGGTCAGATTCTAGTTGAAAGTCACAGTGTAAGCCATGAAGTACCAATAAAGCCAATGCCACCATTATCAAAAGCATTTTATGACCCTATAGTTGATATTCTTGATAATGTGTGTTTTCAAAGTCAGTTTTCATTTACCTCCAATGATTTCAAATTTTTTTATGATATGGATATGATCAGACATTCAGCTACATGGGTGTGTTCAACAAAAGCATCATTTCAGAGCCCATCAGAAAAGTTCCAGCCATGTCAGGAAGTGCATGAGGATGAAAATAACATAACTACAACATCAAATCATGAAGTTGAGTTGGTTAAATTTGAATACCCAGTAATAGGTCAAGTTTATCTTGATCCAATGGCTATTTATGTGGAGAAATTGTTCATCACAGAGCCATAATGCATTCCCAGTTTTTCTGTTATGTGTTGTGATTATCAAACCCCTTGTGATGAAGATCAGGATGGAAATAATTTCATGATGCCTATACAAGTTCTATTTCTGATATTGTTTGAAAACATTGAAAGAGCATAGTTTTTAGAGGAGTTGCTTGACTGGATGCACTAGCATTATTGTATCATTTAGAATGACGAAATTGTCAGTAGTGTAGGGTAGGTAACAGTTTTGAATAAGCTCTTTCATTCGAGCATATTTTTCATTTTTGTATGGTTTCCAACAGAGTTTGTAGTTGATGATATCTAGTTCAACGTTCAGTCAAATATGAGCCAGTTCAAGGATTTTAGTTGCAACGACTCCATGGCCCAATGAATAAAGCAACGATTTGCATGTTCGGAGTTCATTGGTTCTTGACACCTCGTGAAAGAGATTCCATCCCAGGTGGAGCCTATGTTGGGGTCTTATAATTATAGGTAACTCGATTCTTCAGTTTCTATTTGGTGTTGCCCCCATGATGAATACATCTAGCTTGATGGTCTCTCGGTTGTTTCCATTTCCCCCTCCATCCATTTCGCCCGATCCTCCATCACCCTGATGCATCCTTCATCCACCGTTGCGCCCTCACTCCTTTGTTCTTCTAACCCATTGAGTACGTCTCGCCCGCTACCCATCCCTGCATAAACCAAACTTGGGATAAACAAAAATAACAATAAATTAATAATGTTAGTAATAAAATTAGTATAGTTAGTTAAATTAAAATATGTTAGACTAGTTATTAATTAATCAATTAATTAATAAATAAATAATTAAGTTAGTTTTTACATTAGTAATTAGGTTAGTGTTTATTAATTTAAATAAAACATATATCAAAATATTTAATAAAAACAAATAAAACATAATAAAAATATTAAAACAAAATAAAATTAAAGTAAACCAAACTTAATAATTAAAACAAATTATAATAAAACAAAAATAAAAGACAAAACATAATAAAACAAACACGTAAACAAAAATCAAAATAAATAAAAACAAAAAGTAAAAAACTAAAATCCTAAGTTTCTACCCACCTGTAACTTCACACACACATCCCCAAATCTCTAAACAAAACAAATCCACGTCCATAAATAATTATGGACCCCCCCTTGCCATCTGAACTTTAATTGGGGGGGGGGAGTCCGGAATGAAGTTGTTTCAGGAAACCACCCCCGGACACTTTCCATCTCCACAAGCCAGAGGACCCCCCCCCAAAAAAAAACCACTTACCACCTTAGCGGGGGTCCGAAATTACCACCCTTGCCCAAAAAAACTACTTTCGCAACGATTTGACTAGTCTTTTTTCGAAGGCTTTTGCGGGCAAACAAAGACGAAATTTCAAAAACTGAGGTTTTTGTTCAGCACAGGATGAAGAATAAAAAAGTTTCCCAGTTTTTGCACAGGTGCCATGAGCAGGGAGAATCGAAGACATCTTCGAGCCCTATTTTTCCAGTTTTTCATTTTTCCTGTTACAGTCCTGATTTTGCGGGAGCTGTTTCGATGAGCTGGAGGCGAATTTGGCGAACCCAAAGGAGGTTTTTGTCCAGAAAATTCCCATGTACAATAACCTCCTTCCATTTTTTCCCATATGTCAGCTATTGGGAGAAACAAATGTATGAGCGTACCCCTATTTTCAACAAATTTGGCCAAAATCTTAGTTCAGATATTTGTGGGATTTACTTGCTATTTTCGGCTAGGTGGTTGAATTCGACCTCCTGAGCCTAAGGAGAGTATTTTTTATATATTGTAATGAGTCAAATGTTCAAGGAATCAGTCAGGGGACCATGATTTAGAATTTGTAAAACAACTCATTGAGCTTTCTGTACTTTCATCAATTCATTAATACATTGCTCTGTTGTGGGATTTTTGTGAATATTTCTACTGGTGATGTGCATCCCTCTTTGTAAATTTGTTTTCTATGTTATCATAATTAATGTTTTCCTCTGAATTATTCTGAGAAGATTAAGAACAATTTTTTTTTTAATGTACCCTCTATCTTTGGCTTGGTATAGCTTTTTATGTTTTCCACTGAAGATTAAACTCAGAATTCTCAGTTGCTCTGTGTTTAATTGGATTTCTTAACCTGTTCCATCTCTCCCATTTCATTTAAGTTAAAGGATCCAGTGATTTTTCTATATTTCCCTACAAAGATTAGCCTGTTGACATGGATTTTCGATAATTTGTTACAGTGACTCCATAGCCCATGGTTTCTCTTCTTTTCCCCTACCCAATTCTTAAAAAAAAATCCTATTCTGCATAACTAGCCTAATACCCTATTTCAAACAAATCTAAATTTGACAGAGAGATCCCTCTCTGAGTCTTGGAGGTCTAGATCCAAGACTTGAAGTGATTTTGATGTTGCCTCTATGACTGCCTCCACAGCCTTGGGAAAATTACAAAGTGCTAACATGACCCATATCCATGAGTATTAGTCTCAACTGACAAATAATTCTCATGATTTGAATAGTCCACTTAGCACTCATTGCATCGGGTGATGCTCACAAGGGTGAAGAAATGGGATTGAAACCAACGAAATGAATCGCATAGAATCAATCATCACTTTCAGGGCTTTCACCCAGTGACCAGGACTTCCCAGGTGGTCACCCACCCCAATATGCTTCTAGATCAAGTGTGCTTAACAGTGGAATTTTCCCCACAATCAAGCCCACTTATCTTGCTATCCCATTTGAAAAACCTTAGCAATTATTGTGTCTTATGAACTATGCAGTTAGAGCTCCCTTCACTCTTATTATTTATAGAGGGGCTTCCACAGTGCAACACATTAGATCATTTTTGGGATTAACTGCGTCATGTAAGTCATTAATCTATGACCCATATCCATGAGTATTAGTCTCAACTGATCAATAATTCTCATGATTTGAATAGTCCACTTAGAACTCATTGCATTGGGTGATTCTCACAGGGGTGAAGAAATGGGATTGAAACCAACGAAATGAATCACATAGCATCAATCATCACTTCTGGGGCTTTCACCTGGTAACCAGGACTTCCCAGGTGGTCACCCATCCTAAGATGCCTATGGATCAAGCGTGCTTAACTGTGGAGTTTTCCCCACAATCAAGCCCACTTAGCTTGCTACCCCATTTGCAAAACCTTAGCAAGTATTGTGCCTTATGAACTATCCAGTTAGATCTCCCTTCACTCTTATTATTTATAGAGGGGCTTTCGCAGTGCAACATATTAGATCATTTTTGGTTAACTGTGTAGTGTAAGTCATTAATATATGACCCATATCCATGAGTATTAGTCTCAACTGACCAATAATGATCATGATTTGAATAGTCCACTTAGCACTCATTGCATTGGGTGATGCTCACAGGGTTGAAGAAATGGGATTGAAACCAACGAAATGAATCGCATAGCATCATGATGATGGGCGAAAATGATCGTCCATCAATTGAAAGAACGAGTTCAATCTGGGGTTGTCTAAATAACCCAAGCCATTTGGTATAACTCGTTCTGACGGGTTTAATGGCTCTGTTGGCCAATCTAAAAGTCCTAGAAGAAATAAATAAAAGAAATAAAAGAGATAACTATTAAATAACCATATATATATATATATATATATATATATATATATATATATATAGATAGATAGATAGATAGATAGATAGATAGATAGATAGATAGATAGATAGATAGATAGATAGATAGATAGATAGTATTTAAACAACAGATCTCTCTATCTTATTTATGTGCATGATATACAAGTTGCAAGTTTTAATCTAAACTCACAAAAAATATGTGTGAAGATGGATGCTTTAACAAAAGCAGATAAATAAAGCACATAAGATATTTTTTGTTTTCTCCTAATTGATCTAAAATTAAATAAAAATACAATATGAAACAGAAGTATGTGGACTGTTAAAGCCAGTCCATATATTAGAGTTTCGAAGACAAACAAACGATGAAAAGAAATAAACTAACCTATTAATGAATTAACTGACATGCATCCAAACATCTGTTTCATTATAGAATGTCCAGCCAGCCTGTCCAAGAGATAAACCTGCAATGAACCTTGAAACTGTTCGGAATAAATGCAAAACAGTATATTGATTGTTTGAATTTTAATGACAGAACGATGAGATGAAAATAATCGTTGTGATATTTGTGATTGCAAGCAATTACATTTAAGATAAATCTAACTATAACAACATGCTTTTAATCATTCAACAAAACTAAAAAAAAATCTTATCGTTTGGGTTGAACGAATGATCACTCTTTTCAATATCTGAAGCATCAAAATGTGGACGATAGTTTAAAGAAATTATCCCAATGCCATAATAAATTGTGAAGACTAAAGCTATCAACAACTATTGATTTTTCAGGATAAACAAACCATAAACTAAAGTTGAAATGTAAATATATGTTCCGTCCAAATTTGTGAATAAATTGTCCACCTTCAGCTCCAGGCCAAGATGCCATGATTACAAAAATTACAAGCATTTAAAGAGTTTAGAAAAGCTAAATGTCTTATCTTGTGGGATAAGATTAAATCTCCAAAATGATTTGATGATTACAAAATAGAGGGCAATATAACCACTCCATATCACATTGTATCACTTAAAACTATAAAAAGTTTATTCATCTTTACAAAACAATGAGCCAAAGATATGGCTAATAAGCCCAGAAATGCTTCATATCATTTGGTCACCATAAACTGCCAGATATCCTGAAAGAAAAGGATGAAATGAAGAAATTCATATATAAATTTAACCAATATCTTCCACATTTCGAATAAGAATAGACTGGCTACATAATATGTTGATTCTGTAGTTAGTATTATTTTAGCAAAAAAATCTAATTTATTCTATAAACAAAAATGTAACACAATTTAAGATAAAAAAAAAATATTTACCTATAACTTGAAAATCAATTTGATTCACAGGATCTCAGAATTAACCACTGTTGTTACACTCTCAACATTCTTTACTATTATGGTCCTAGTGGTTTTCAAACGTTTTCCTTGTCTCTGAACAATGGACTTTAGCCTATGATTTTCATCCGTTAGTGAGTCGACCTGGACAGTAAGGGTTTTGATCCGCGATTGTAAAATGGGCATGTCTGTATAATATTTATCAATCGAGAACAAACAAATTTCACACTGTGAATCTGTGATAGCCATTTGAGAATACCCACGGTCGTGTGCCGAAACGTCTCCACTGTTGCCTATGGATTTCTTATCAAACTTGATACCTAGAAATCCTTGACTATGCTTCAGGCAGGGTGGCAAATTGTCTACGAAATTGTAAGCCTGGTCGAGATCTGGTTTGAGGGAAGGAGGGTCTTCTTCAACCAAGAATCTCCTGATCTCTGAATCGTAGCTCTCATGGATCTCGATCATTTTGATTGAGCTCAAATGAGATTTTGTTTTATTTCATAGTTTCCTTGAGATTAACTTGCCTACCCTTTTATTTTTAAACCCCAAATCCATGTCACCTTTATATGGTTTGCACGTAGGCTTGTTTGCGTTCTTAGTAGAGGCATTAGGATGGGCGTGTTGTTCATGGATCTACTCAGGATCTTTTGGGTCGGGTATAGGCTCACTGAGGATGGTCGTAACACAAGATTCTGTAGATGAAGGAACCACTCTGTCAGTGGTAGGGACTATGGTTTCTTCTATCATGGATTTATCAACCTCTACATTGTTGGATGTAATGAAACCATTTCGGGTTAGGAAGGCATTCCAATCATCATTGTGTAACTTCAATTGATGAACCAACAATATCTTTATCAAACCGTGATGAAACAGGCTGGAATTCAAACATTTTCTCTTATACCTTTTTGTCATTTTATACAGCCTTCTCCACAGATAATAGGGAATATTTAACTGAAACCCGATGAAATTCATCAACAAACGTATGTGATATAGGAAAACAAAACCAAAGCGACCCTCTCATGTCACGAATTTCCTCAAGATTACTAGCAAACCATATCACCGGGTTTTCAGCAAGGACACAGGCATACCTTTATCACAACAGTTGATTTTCCTAGATGTGAAGAGCAGTCTGCATGGAACCTCCTTGACCTTGGTGTTTTTAAACCATTTATGCCGGCTCAATGGAAGACCTATTGCTTGACCTAAAAATTTCTCTATGACCTCGACCTGAATGTCACCTACCTTGGCTCGGAAGCCATCAAAAGAAAGGGAAAATTCCTGAGCGGTTCACAAGTTAAAACCCTGAAAGTTCTCAAGAAAAACAATCCATCCTTGACCCTTAAGATCCTCCCTTGCATCATCCCACGGAAGCAGGGTTTGTGAACCATTGGGTTCAATCCTGATGACTGGGGCCATGAAGATTCGAAACGTAGACAATAAAACACAGTGAGTATGGAAGGTTTCTAGGAGAAGACTAGAGTGATATTTCCAACCCAAAACTCATCAATACCCTAGCGCGTATGAACAAGGGTTCTTCAATACCAAATGAAAGGTGTTTTGCGAAATGAATGCCAGGAGTACATGAGAAACCTGAGACTTAGCTCGAAGTGATGGGCTTATCGTTGTTGGACTGCCACCTCCCACAGGGTATAGGCCACAACCAGGTTCATTAAAACTATATCATTGCGCAACAAAGTGGGGTTGGTTTCTAAAGTTTTAGGAGAGGAAAATTTTTGTAAACCAAAGTGTAGTGAAAAGGATAGTCATGACCAAGATCCAAAAAATATATATCATGGTTTAAATTAACTGTATCCTTGGTGTTTCAAATAACAATTCAAAGCATGCTTCACGATTTAGAAGTCAATAAATAAGATGAGCTTCATAGCAGGAAAAAAAAACTTTATTAACAAAAACTGTAGAGCCATCCACCTTTCATAAGCTTTAGATAAAGCGGTAATACAATCATAGGTTTTAATGCTTTATTCATGCTTTCAGTCATGAACAAAGCATGAAAACAAAAACACTAGGAATAACTGAAACATCACATTCGCAGTTTCAAAAAATTGCTTATGAAAAACAATAATCGTATGACCCCAGGTAGGCAACTACATAATTTATTATTTGATGCTTAAAAAAGTTGAAAATATGTAAGGCTGCCAACAACGATGACTTGCTGGGAGAAGCAGTTATCTTTGTATCACTGACGAGTTCAGGTTAGAAATGTTTGAATGATTTCATATCAAAGAACAAATGAAAGACTTTTGATCATCTTTGATAATCATTACGGGGTCCAGCTTAAGATATCTTTCATTGAAAAATGAAATCTTGTCACAAACTTCACAAATGAAAGCCACGATGTTTAAGTTAATGGCTCCAATGCTATTGACAGGGCCACTGCTGCCAGCGGACATCCATAGCCTTGACAGGGATGTCAATTAACCCACTCTGACGCCTCTGTCCTGTCCAAGAAATTTCAAATCAGAATGAAGGATGCTTATGATCGAAATATATATATATATATATTACCTAATAATTTTCTCTAACCTGACATCGCTTCTCTGCTAGCGGTCTCGTTCAGTACCCCGGCGAAGCTATCTTGGCATCATGCATGCATTTACCCGCTACCAGCAGACCTGTTCAGTATCCTGGTGGGTTTGCAAACACTTCCCACAACTCTTAGGAAAGTTATTGATATAATTTATAGATATTCAGAAGAGTGGGGTGATGCTGAAAAATTTTAGTCTTTGGCACATTTGTTATTTCCCGGCTCTTTTAATTTTTGCTTGCTAACCTTCATCATGGTCTGAAAATAGTTCATTGATGAAACTAATTTTTCGAAGATAGGAAGGCATCCTTGACTTGCTTTCTTAAAAGTAGGGAAAGCGTAAATATCTTATAATGATAGTCGTGTTTTCTCTCAAATGCAAATTGAAACCAAAAATCAATTCTAAACAAAAAACCATCTTTAACTAGTCTACGTTTTTTAAGAAAATACAGTAGTTGATGCTCCGACAGTCCTTGACAGTTATTTAAAGATGAATAATTATGTTCTCCCTTTTGAACTAGACCGTAATATAGGCATGTTTGACCTAGAAGGCCAAAAAAAAATAATAAAAAAAATGAAAAGGAAAACCAAAACAGAAAAATATGTACAAAAGGTGTTTCTAGGATTTGTCAGGCGAAACACCTCTTGAGAGCTTGGCCATTCACTGGAAAGGTGTCTAGCTGTCCCTCTAAATTATGCAGGCGGAAAGAGCTAGGACCTAGTTTTTCGGCGATTAAGAAAGGTCCCAACCACAGGTTTTGGAACTTGGTGTGTTCTCCTTTCCCCTCATGAGATTTATCCCACTTGAGGACAAGATCACCCACCTCAAAATTCTTGTCCGAGGCAGAACTCGAATCAAACCAGATTTTGACAATATGTTGATGCCGATCTATTTTTTGTTTCGCTTGAGCTCTTACCTCCTCTAACTTCAACAAAGAATTAATCCGACTTTCCAAGGGAGGACAATCTTCTTCCTGAACTTTCTGGGATAGTTGCAGAGAGGGAAGAAGAACATGCGAATGAAGAATTGCTTCCCTTCTGTAAACAAGAAAGAAGGGGGAATTACCAGTAGCGGTTTTTGAAGTCACCCTATCAGCCCAAATTGCATTGAAAAGTGCATCGTGCCAGTTTTTGTGGTTTTCGGAAACTATCATCTTGATGATCTTGATCAGGTTTTTGTTTGTCGATTTTTCCAAACCATTTCCTTGGGGGTAATAGCTGGCATAATATTTCATTTTTATCCCTTTTTCTAAAGCGAAGACACTCATATTGAGGGATGAAAAATAGGAAGCATTATCGAAAACTAAACATTCAAGAATACCGAATCGAGTAATAATGTTTGAATTAAGGAAAGATATTACCTGACTAGTGTTTACCACTTTTAATGGTGCATCCTCGGACCATCTAGTAAAATAGTTTGTTCTTGTAATGATGTATTTATGTTTCTGTGAGGAGGTGGGGTTAATTGGGCCAATGATGTCAAGACCCCATTACTGAAAAGGGAAATCCACCGAGACAGGCTGCAGCGGGAATGTTGCCTTCTGTAGTCTTCCAGAAGCCTTTTGACAGATTACGAATTTGCGGCATAATGTATGGGCATCTTTGAATAGCGTGGGCCAATAATACCCTACCCTTAATACTTTGTGGGTAGTAGTGTCTCCACCAAAATGGCCACTAGCTTCTCCTCCATGCAACTCAGATAAGACTTTATCTGCTTCATCTCTTGCTAGACAATGCATAAGGATTTCATCAAATTTTTTGCGAAATAATATACCATTCACAAGTTGGAAAGGTGCAGATTTTAATCTCAACGCTCTTCTCTATTTTGGATCAAGGTGACGAGGAGATGAACCATTTGTTAGATAAAACTTAATGTCATCATACCAAGAATTGGTAGAATTTTGTACACAATAGATTTGACTTTGATTATGTTGATCTTCAATTAACATATTAGTTTGACTTTGTTGTTCTTCAACTAAATCAACAACTAATTTACATAAACCTTGGCCTCTAACAATTTGCACCGAGGTGATCTCGAGGTCATACTCTTATAAGGATGTCACCAGTTTTCCCATTTTTCACCCAGTTCTTTCTGTACTAACAAATTTCTAACAATAGGGTAATGAACAATGACATTAGTTCTAGATTTCAGTAGATATGATCGAAAATGTTTTACCACTTTAAAAACAATGTAAGCCTACTGATCTACAGCCGGATAATTAAGCTCTGCTCCCTTAAAGGCTGAGCTCATAAAGGCAATGGGAAATTCATTGTTTCCATCATGCTTTTGGGTTAGCACAGTGGCATAAGATCGATCGGAGGAAAATGTGTAAAGAATGAAATCTCGTGAAAAGTCAGGGCTCATTAGGGTTGGAGCCTCCACTATGGATTTTTTGATTGAGTCAAAAGATTGAATTTCTTGAGGTCCCCAATGGTACTGCACATCCTTTTTTTATTAAGTTTTGTAATGGCCTCACCATTTCCGAGAAACTTAGAACGAACCTTCTGACAAAATTTATCTGGCCTATAAAGGATTGCATAGATTTTTTGGAAGAGGGGAAAGGAAGTTTTGAAATGACTTGAGTTTTCTTGGGATCAATGATCATCCCTTCATCAGATACTATGAATTCAAGCAGCTTTCCTTGTTCCACTGCAAAGACATATTTTTTAGGATTTAGAGATATGTCGTACTTACGACATCATTGTAAAACAGATCTTAGATGGGCCAAATGATCTCCCTTATTCTTGGATAAAACAGTAATGTCATTGAGATAGACTACTACATAATGATTGATTAGAATGCGAAAAATGATATCCATCTCTCTCTGGAAAGTGGCACCGGTATTTATAAGTCCAAAGGGCATATTTCTATATGCATAGGTACCCCATTGAGTACGGAAAGTGGTTTTTAGCTGGTTTGGAGGAGACATGAGGACCTGGTTGTACCCTAAAAAACCATCTAGTAGCGACAATCTTTTATAACTGGATACCTGCTGAAGAATTTGTTCCATCGGAGGAAGAGGGTAGTTGTCTTTGTCAGATGCTCAGTTTAAGTTTCGGAAATCGGCACATAGTCAAATTTCGCCACTTTTCTTTCTCACGGGGACAAGGTTAGAAACCCATTATGTATGCCTTACTAGGAAAATTATCTTTGCATTCAATAGTTTGTTTAGTTCCTTCTTAACCGTTGGTTCAAGTTTTGGGTGCATATTTCTTAACTTCTGTTGAAAAGGTTGAGTCTGGGGTTTCATGGGAATGATGTGTTGTATAATGTTAGGTTCAAAATTTTTTAAATCATCATATGTCTAAGAAAACACATCCTTAAATTCTTTGAAAAGTTTTATAAAGGTTGATTTCTCTTGCCCAGAACATCCATTCCCAAATTGATGCATTGTGGATTATCTTTAGTTTCCAGATTTACCTTTTCATGGGTCAAGGAAGAACTATTTGTTTTACAATGTACCGATTTTCTGAATTTGTCATGCAAATCATAAAACTTTTCTAATCTTACCACATATTTTGGGATAGAATTTACCAGATCTGATCTCATTTCGGGAGACCTCGGGTCCGATATTACCGTAAAATTGTGGAGGTCTTCATCATGGGTGCCTTCATCGATAAACACACCTTGAAAAGTGTCTTCCATGTGCAAGAAACTGATGATCTTTTGATCATCATCGAACACTCTCCAGTTAGTTATGTTGTCTGGGACTGATGGTCTGAACAACAACTCGATCGAAAATGCGTTCGGAGAATTATTTAATCTTGGAATGGATTTAATGTTAAATGCGGAAAATTTGTGCATTAGATTCCATAACTCAGCTTGATAATTTTTCAGGTGTGGTGATAGGCAATGAATGGAATTTCTTACCTGTCTGACCACAATTTCTGAATCGCCGAATACCGTTAAATTTTGTATTTTCAAATCTAGTGCCTTTCTGAGTCCTTGCAAAGGTGCCTTGTATTCAATTGTGTTGTTTGTGCATTCAAATTCTAATCGGAAAGCGATCAAAGTTTTGTTACCTGTTGGGTCAATGAGCTCACATCCTGCACCAACTCCTTCTTTAGATTTGGATCCATCGAAGTAGAGAGACCACATGTGAGCCTGATCGGTTGTATTAGACACATTAGGTAGAACTGCTGATTGTGTGCATGTCATGAGTTCCGATTGTTGTTCTGGGTTAGTGATGATAGAATTTTTCATCATGAAGTTACCGAAAAAGGTGTTCATTCCCTGCATTTCGGGTGAATTAGTGGAAGCAGTGAATGTTTCATTAGTGTCATTTAAATCGGTCCCGGTAATCTCGAGGTAACGATCACGATCAATCTTGATTTTGTTAGGATTTTCATTCTCTGGCAGCCACAAATGGGACCAGTCTGTCACAAAGTAGCCATGCAGTTGTTTGGACCAATCCCTACTTAAAAATAAGCCATATACTTTAGGGATATCAACAACAATGATATCAATAATCTGGTGAACTTTAGGATTAGAGGATAACCTAATAAGGACATTTTTTAATTCACCTATCACTTTAACGCTGGTTCGATCAAGCTAAATAATTTTCAGACTGGAAGGTTGAACTTCGGGATTGATTTTTTGGTAGATAGACCAAGGCATTAAATTTGATAATGTGCCATAATCTACCATACAATTATGTACATTCCTATTGAAAATTTTGAAGGTCAATAAAAAAGGTGGGACATTTTTACGAGTATTGACAACAGAACTTTGTTGGTTTTTAGTCGTAGTCCCTGGAATTATTTTATCTACATTTGTTACACTTTTTACAGCAAGGTCTCTTTTATCCGAGAGTTCTAGTGTTGTTTTAGCAGGAACCTTTTGAGGTGTTTTAGGGTTGATTTCTGCCAATTTCTTGATGTTCAGATTGTTGTTTTTGTTGTTTTCTGCAATGTTCTGAAGCATCTTTTGCAGAAGAAAAGGAAATTTCAACAATTCATAAACAAAAATATTAGCTCTAAGTTTCTTAAGGTCTTCAATCAAATCATATTCTAAACTTGGGGTTGTTGAATTCTGTTTAGTTTCAATCTCCTTAAACTATTTTTGCGGCGCATTAGTTCCAATTGCAGAAGAGGGTTTATTCTGGGTTTTGCTTCTGGTATTGTTAGGATGAACCGTTTCAAAATTGGCTTGAAAGATGCTGTCCGAAAAATGCCCGAAGATGTTGGGAGATGATTCGTCCTCTTCCACTGTTTCTTTTTCAACCATGTCTTCAGAAATATAAGGGGGAACTAAGTTATCATGTGCTTCAAGAATTATCTGTATAGCATATTGTAGGCTTTCTAGGTTAAGGCCTTTAGAATTTAAGTTGGGTCAGTTTGAGGGAAAAGGTTTTCTAAAAGGGGGTTTGTAAGATCTTTTGCTTGAAGAAGCTTCTTCAGCTGATCTCCTTAAATCTACGACTTGATTTGACAATTTCTGAATGACCTTTTGTAAACTTTCCAGATCTAAACTCTCTGATTGAGTTTTGGTTTGGGGAGCTCTAGGAAGAATTTCTATTTTCTTCTTGGAAGATGGGGTAGTCTCTGCCTCATTACTGATATTATCCTTTAGGCTTAGAATATCTTTCTTAATTTTGATCGTCTCCTCAAAAGCTTCCAATAACGTTTCCTTCTTAGACCTTTTTACCCAAATTGCTATATTCTGGTGTAGGGATTTGGTGTAGTATGTGACGATAAGATTTTCAGCAAGCATTGAATCAACGAGGATTCGATTCTTTAATGTGAGAAACATTTGATTAAAATATTTATTTTTTTCTTAGGGTTCATCTTTAAGCTGGAGAGTTCCAAGACTAAGACTTCAAAAGATTTGTCATCTCTGAATTTCTCGAGGAAACAAGACTCAAATTTATCCCAAGATACAATGGTGTGGGTTGTTGGGAAAAATACCACGTAGAGGAATTGCCTTCAAACATATACGGAAAAAGTCTACATACTGCATCTTTGTGTTATATTCTTCTGAGTGTAATGGCTAGCATGAATTTTTTTATGTGATCCTCAGTGATTTGCTTAGAATCTGGATCAAATTTAGGGAGTCATTTATCCATATGTTTCGGCAAAGGATGTCGGGGTATAGATATGGCCACAACATCTTGATCGAGCCAGGGCCTGGCAGGATTGTTTGGATTTACCATGGGCGTAGGTGGTGTTGGAGGTTGAGATGAAGAACTACCTTCGTCAGATGACTCTTCTCCCGAAGAGGAAGGGGATGAAGAAGGTGGTGAAGGTGGGATACCATATATTTTGACTGCAGGAGTGAGGATGTGATCTAGATTCGTAGGATTTAGGATAAGACCAATGCCTTCAATTTGTTCTCTGATATCAGAGAAATTTAAAGGTTGATTTAGTGGCCGACCTAGTTGTCTGATATGGGCCAAAGCACTATGTGTCTTTAGAAGTGATTGACAAACAATTTCTTGTACATCAGACCCTGGAGGGTTTGGTGTTACTGGCTCAGGGGTAATCTGTCGATTTTTGTTTGAGGTGGTTGTTTTTTGAAAATAAACGTTGTTGTCAGAACGAATTCTTGTTACTAAAGGAGAACGAGTGTCTAGGGGAGGAGTCTTGCAACCTCCACATGCCATCAATCATGTTCAGGCCCTCCTTCTAGCGCCATTTGTTGATGGGCAAAAATGATCGTCCGTCAATTGGAAGAACGAGTCTGGTCCGGGGTTGTCTAAATAACCCAAGTCGTTTGGTATAACTCGTTCTGACGAGTTTAATGGCTCCGTTGGCCAATCTAAAAGTCCTAGAAGAAATAAATAAAATAAATAAAAAAGATAACTATTAAATAACCATATATATATATATATATATATATATATATATATATATATATATAACTATTGTAGATAGTATTTAAACAACAAATCTGTCTATCTTATTTATGTGCATGATATACAAGTTGCAAGTTTTAATCTAGATTCACGAAAATCTATGTGAAGATGGTTGCTTTAACAAAAGCAGATAAAGAAAGCACATAAGATTTTTTTTCTTTTCTCTTAATTGATCTAAAATTAAATAAAAATATAATATGAAACAAAAGTATGTGGACTGTTAAAGCCAGACCATATATTAGATTTTCAAATACAAACAAGCGATGGAAAGAAATAAACTAACCTATTAATGAATTAACCGACATGCATCCAAACATCGTGTCATTATAGAATGTCCAGCTAGCCTGTCCAAGAGATAAACCTGCAATGAACCTTGAAACTGTTCGGAATAAATGCAAAACATTATCTTGACTGTTTGAATTTCAATGACGAAATGATGAGATGCAAATAATCGCTATGATATTTGTGATTGCAAGCAATTACATTTAAGATAAATCTAACTATAACAACATGCTTTTAATCATTCAACAAAATTAAAGAGAAATCTTATCATTTGGGTTCAACGAATGATCACTCTTTTCAATATCTGAAGCATCAAAATGTGGATGATATTTTAAATAAATTATCTCAAAGCCATAATAAATTGTGAAGACTAAATCTATCAACAAGATTTATCAAGATAAACAAACCATAAACGAAAACAACATTTACAGAGAGATAAAGCTAAAATGTAAATATATGTTCCGTCCGAATTTGTGAATAAATTGTCCACCTTCAGCTCCAGGCCAAGATGGCATGATTACAAAAATTACAAGTATTTAAAGAGTTTAGAAAAGCTAAATGTATTATCTTGTGGGATAAGATTAAATCTCCAAAATGATTTGCTGATTACAAAATAGAGGGCAATATAACCACTCCATATCACACTGTATCTCTTAAAACTATAATAAGTTTGTTCCTGTTTACAAAAAAATGAGCCAAAGATATGGCTAATAAGCCCAGAAATGCTTCATATCATTTGGTCACCA
>ML843264.1:0-17939 GCA_009831015.1 Picea engelmannii
AGACTGCTAATCCTTCCTTCAACATGTTTGGGTTCACTTTGGGTTACCCATGTCCATTGTCTTGGATAGAGATACTCGATTCCTTGGGGATTTTTGGACTAGATTGTGGAGAATGATGGACACCAAATTGAAGAGGAGAATTTATTTTCATCCACAAACCGACGGGCAAACATATGTGGTAAACAGAACAATGGTACTTTTTCTTCGAGGCTACTATAGCAAGCATCCTGAGTTATGGGATGAACATATACCCTATGTACAACATGCTTATAAATGAGCCTTACATCCATCCACTAAGAGTTCACCTTTTGAGACATGTTTTGGGTACCTACCAAAGGTTCCTTTGAACTTGATGTATGGGAGATATGTTGATGTGAATGAAGAACGAACAGAGGACATAGCCCGCAAGTTCATCCAGAGGATTCAACAGATACACCAGGAAGTCAGGGAGAAGTTGGAGAAGAGTCAAGAAAAATATAAAGCTCTGCATGACAAGCACGGGGTTAATCGTCAGTTCCAGGTTGGAGACTGTGTATGGCTTCACATCAACAAGAAATGATTGAAGGGTGAAGGCAAGAAACTCAAGCCTATCCGATATGGACCCTTCACTATTTTGGAGAAAAGAAACACTGATGCTTTTTGTTTATATCTGCCACCTTATATGAATATTTATTCAATTGTGAACGTAGAGAACTTGAAACTTTTTGAGCCTCCCATGATCATGGATTAGGATGAGGAAGTTTCAATACCTTCAGTTGATGAGTTTTCACCTAAGTACTTGGATGAGTTACAGGAAGATATCATCCTGGACAGAAGGACAAGGAATTCATGAAGGGCTGATGTTGATCATATTCGAGTAGGCTTAAAGGGAACACATCCAAGCAAGGCAAAGTGGATTGAGAAGGAAAAAGTGAGGGGACTCTTCCCTCAATTACCAGTTGATTAATGAAAGCTTTTGGTGGTCCAAAAAGCTCTTAGTGGGAAGGCGTGATCCAAAAAGGATCCATAGAAGGATAAGAACAACCCAAAACTCATAGAGGCAACTCAGAATGCTCAAAGTGGCTTCAACAAACAACAAAAGGAAAAAAACTAAAAGTTCCTCAAACTTAGTGAAAATGACAAGATCGCGAAGAGCACGTCGCAATATTTCTAATGGCGAAAATGGCTTGTCAAACAGAGTTACAGATCAAAAGTTATAAGTGGTCAAAGATCAAGTCAAACTTGGTCAAAAGTCAAAAGTCAAGGTGACACCTAGCACCACTGCAAGGGTGACACATGGCACGTCCATACATCTAAGTTGGCATGGGATGACATGGCAAGGTCGTACAAGTCTGATGACAGACACGTGGACAAATCAGGTTGTGACAAGTGTCAGTTCCATGGGAAAATAATATGGTGCCACGTGGCCCAATCATGGGCTACCGAACCCTTGACCTCCTCTTAGCCCAAAGGCCCCACATTTTGTGCTAACCAATACACCAACATGTGTTTCTTGTTTGTAATGTGGTGAAAATATTATTTAAGTTTTAATAAAGTCTCATATGGGGGAGAAAAGGGCTCATACTTTGGCCTAGCCCTTGGTTCCATATTACACCATGCGACCACCCTCCATACAACATTCTGCCACACAACTATTCGCTATTTATTCCAACTTCCACTATATTTAGAATATTATTTCAGTTAAAGACTGTCCACCACATTTAATAGCCGCTCCACTATATTTAGCGAGCATGCCAATTTTTTTGTACTATATACCAAAAAATGGAGTCATCGAGATTCGACCCCGGGACCTCCGCCAAAGTACCGCCTTCAAACAACATCCACAACCAATGTGGAAACCAACACAATTATTGCATAGCTACCTGGAAATATTATATAAGGAGCGATTTCACCAGGGTTCGAGACAGAGCACGAGGGGACATGTGAGACCAAGCACATCTGTACAGTATGTATTTTTGCACAGTTTTTGAGACAAGGCATGGATTTTGAGATCTGTCCAATCATTTATTGTAGGAGAAGTGGCATGCAAACTGAGGCAGGGGTGTCTCTTGGGCCAAAAAAGTGTCCGATTCGGATCAAGGCTCGGAGATAGTCATTTTTATGTAAAATGATGCCACGAACGCAGTGGTGGTGTTAGTTTTCTGATTTGAGTAAAGCTTCTGTAGCTTAAATTAATAATGAGGTATACTTATGTACTTTGACCAATTCTTTTGTGGAGTTAATAAAACGACCTACCCATTTGAGAGCAGGACCCATAGATGTAGTCCACCAGGGACAAACTCCGTTATCAAGTTCTTTGTGTTCATATTGTATGCTTATGTGTTTTTCTTTTTGAGATTTTCCTTCTTTATGGTGTACTTTAGTTTCTGATCATTTAATATGATTCTTTAATAAGTCACTTGCCGAAAAGTTCCCAGATCATTTGGAGTATTTTGTCTCTTGTGCTATGGAATAATTCTTTTTGGTTATGCTTTGATGATGATGATGATGCACTATCTCTAGGAGGTCACTCTCTTGCTTTTGTAGAGGTTTCCTTTGGCATGTTAATGTTTTTTCTTGAATGGTATAGTCTCTTTACTTTGTTATTGTAATATGTAATTCAAGATAAAGTTGTTTTTTCCAAGGCTAGATAGGGAGTATAAGGATATACACCCCTATCCTATATTCCACCATAATTGTTAATATTTTAAATTTATTTTTCAAGTGATTAGTTGAGGAAGTAAGAGGATTTATACCCATCATCTTCAAACCCTAGCTAGGCTACTTGCCTAGGGGAGTAAGAGGATTTACATCCCCAAGGATTTAGTAACCCTAGATCTTTTTTTTTGACCCCATTAACCCATAACTAAAGGCACTAATATTGCATTGGGGAAACAAATTATTGCATTGGGAACCCTGATTTCTCTTCATTTTTACTTCTTGCAACTTGGAACGTGTTCTTTGTGCCTTGGGAACCTCACCGCCAATAGGGCATCCCCATAAAAGGGATACTTATTTCTACTATTATAAAATTTCATCTTCATCCATTAGGGCTGTAGAAACCCTAAATCATTTGCTTGAATAACTCCCTAATCAACCATTTGAATTTACCCAAAGTTTGCACAATTACTCTTCTTGGTCTAGCACATTTATTAGAAAATTTTGGAGGGTTTTCAGTGGCTGATTTTGTTTTTGTAATACATTGAATGTTACATCCATAAACCTGATATAAATTTCTACATACAAGTGTTTACAACAACCTTATCTTTTCATGCTAGTATATTGGATTTTCATCTTGAGCTTTGATAGTGTTTTGCTAGTCATTGTCTTGCATATTCAACTTGATMTCTAACATTTATTTTTCATCTTATGATGCTATATTATTTCTTATATAAATTGTTACTAACAGATTCTTTTAGGGACAACAAGCTTAACTTTCTTGTCCAAGTGATTATACTGCAATACATGCTAGTTTTTCTTGTGTCTCGGGMAGGTATTTCATCATTTGCAGGTCACTCAACATACCTGGAAACCCTTGGGCATTCCCAAGACTTCATTCCAATCCTTTTATTTCATTTATATTTGACCTCTAGGGAATTTATCTCCATCTTCATCTCATTCCCCCTAGGGTCACCATGATTCTCCCCTTAAGGTGACTACCTCACCTCTAAAGTGACGTGGACACCTGAATAAGGTGATAGTGAGTAGGTGACTTAGTATTTGTCACCATTTAGTGGTTGGGTCAGGGTTTTCCCAACCTACAACTTGTGTGATAAAATTTTACACCATTTTCGGGGAGGATTTTGAATCCTTTTCAGAACCCTAACAACACTTCGACAAGCTATCCCAAATCCTTTCCTTAGCTTTCCTGGTGACTCCACCCAAGGGACGTTCCCTTTCCACCTTTCTTGATGAGATCATATTGAAGCTCATCTGGCAACTCCACCTTCCCAAAACCCTTTCTTTACCAAAACGTTTCCCCTTGGGAGGTTTAAGCCTTCTAAGGTTTCCAAAGAAGGCCTCATCTCAAGTCTCCCGTTGTTAAAACCCTTTTCCATAATACCCTTCTTCTTTCTCCAATGACTCACCCTTGGGAAAAGGACCTCTACAAACCTCTTAATATGGCCAATATCCAAGGATACCCTAATACAATGCCAAAGGAAGTCAAAAAGTGGTTGCAAAAGTTCCTAATAAATAATGTGATAACCGTTGAGGATCATCTTTATGTCATGGTCCGAGACATGGAAAATGTAGGTATTGAGCATGAAGATGTGTCCATGAAGTGATTTTCCTCATCATTGACTAAAGAATCCCTTGATTGGTTTAGAGGACTCCCTGAAAATCATCTCACATCTGACGAATCTTTTTCCAACTCATTCAAGAATAAATGGTCAACAAAGGAAGATGGTGGGACACTTGGGGAACATTTTAATCAGATAAATAAAAAGGGGAATGAGATGGTAAAGGAATTCAATACTGGGTTTGACAAGTTGTACAATCAAATTCCAACATATTTATGTCCTGCAACATCATCGATTCATCTCCTTTACATGGATTCTTTTGAAGGGTAGATTCGATTCATTCTCAAAGAAAAAAATCCCACATCATTGGCACAAGACAAAGAGTACAGTGACAATATTGAAGAGAATCTGCTTGATTCAAGGGTGGAACCTTTTCACTACCCTCATGTCAGAGAACAAGTAAAGACTAATGTTTCCAACAACAATGCTCCTGATTTGATTTCTCTCTTAACTAAAAATATAGACCAGATGAATACTCAGTTTATCCAGGTGCAGAATCAAATTATGAGCTGTATGAATATAGTGTAAATAAATCAATATGCTCCCATAAATCAATTTTATAGATAGCCTAGAGATGCCATAGGTTAGAAACCAATACCTCAATAAGAGGCAAAGGCTCTATATACTTTGAAGCCAATTGGGACAATTGATGTAGAAGCTTGGTGCCTCCTATGCCAAGAACCCCACAAGGAAGATGAATTCCTTCGACGAGACGAAGATTCTCCAGATGATATGAACTTCATTGATATGATTTACACTTTCTAAGAGGAACAAGTTTCCCAAGAGCATATCAATGAATCTAGAAGAAGAGGAGAAAAAGAGGGGAGACTCCGGGCCTTGAATAAATTGACAAATGATCAAAAGAAGGAATTAAGGAGAAGGGACTATCTGACCTACACTAGAAGAAATAAAGCTCCAATCCCTCCGTCACAACCTAATACTCCTCTTCCATCAATAGAGAAGGTGGCTCCAACACCTCCACCTCTGGTATGGGAGTTGCTTCCTAAGCCAAATCATACATATGATATTCAATTAAATATAGATGTTGCAAGCATGTTTGGAAAAATGAATATGCGGTCCCAGTCACAGAGATGTGTAAGATCCATTACGTAAAAAGGGAATTTTTGAAAGTCTTACAAGTTCCAACCAAGAAGGAAGATACTCCCATCATCTTGAACACTATGTATCTCAATTGACCAAAGGAAAAGAATCTCCCTTTCTATCTTTCATTGGGCATGAATGTACTCCGCTTGAACAACTGCATGTTTGATTAAGAAGCATCATAAAATTCCATGTCATTGAAGGTAATGAAAAAAATTGTTTTCAAGACAACCTAACCTTATGGAAATATATGTGGTATTGATTCACAGATGGTCGAGGTATTTGGGGTGTGTGAGGACATTGAGGTATTTCTGATTGATTTTGCACATATCAACATCCTCATGGACATATTGGTGATCAATGTTCTAGATTATTGGGGGATTCCTTGTCGAGGACCTAGTCCTCAACCCTTGGTGGTTTTCTTAGCATGAACCTTACACATTCATATATTCCCATGGGAAATGGAACATATCAAATATCACACAGCATGGAAAATAATGATACACACGTGATGGATCTGAGTTTTGGAGTTACTTCAAAAACACCTAGGATTTTTTTTTCCTAAGGTTTTTCCTTGTTTATTAGTCATAATTAGTCATTATCCAGTCTCCTATATTTTAGGGGAGAATATTACACCTGGAGAGTATTCTCTTTCAATTGACACTTCAGTTTGACTAGTTGAGTTCAATTTAGATGCTGCATTGGTTTTGTCACCATGCAACATTGGGATCATCACCAAATATTGCACACTTTCCTTGGGATAATCACTAGATGGGTGCATTACCCTTGATTCCCTAAGCTAACTCCTCACTACTCTCTGTTTAGTCAGTTAGCTGAAGACTAGTTGACTAGTTAACTCAGCTAGGTGGCAGTTCACTCCCGTAACTGCCTGAGAGACTAGACTAGGTGGAAGTTCACTCCTATAACTACTGGTGTGTGTCCAAATCACTCTATACCACCACTATGGCACATTGGTTCTCCTCCAGTGTGCACTCATTGATTTATACAGAGTATATCATGTGTAAATTATTCATTATTCATTACGATTAATGAGAATTCTTCTTTCTCAATTTCTCTCTGTAAATGTGTGTATTATTGTTTAGCTAGATCTATTTTGTGCAAGTTCAACACATTTACATAGTATCAAAGTTGACAGAATTCTAAGAAAAAGCTACACCAAAATTATTTGTAGGTACAAAAGATTGAAGACAACGGAAAGATGGATTTCCAAAAAGAATTCATTCTTACACCCTACAACTACTTTGCATGAAAGGAGAGAATAATGATTCATATCTAAACCAGAGGATTGTACAGGTTAACCTTGAATACATATACATAAACGACATCAGCCATAGAAAAATCTAAGTATTTAAATCACATGGATGAAGCACTCAAAACAATTTGTAGTCTTATTTCTCCTGATCTCCTTTTTCACATATCTTCCTATAAGAATCCTAATGAAGCCTGAACCACCTTGGAAGGGCTCTTTGGAAAATATAATGAGATGAGGGGACACATGTTAGAGGTGGATATTCTCACATTGGATCCAAAAATCTTCGACAATATCCAAGATTTCTTTACAAAATTCAAGGATTTACTGTCACAAATCAAAGCTTGCGGGGTTGATAAATCGAAGGAGAAGAAACAAATGGTTCTAACCATTATCTCCAAACTTGGTCTTGAATTCTCTATGTTCGTATCAACATTCCATTCTGTCAGATTTGCCTCCAGATCCACCTGGAAGATGCCTTCTTTTGAGGACTTTATCGAATCCCTGACACAAGAGCAAACCAATATCAACAACATGGGCACAATCAAAGGCCCAAGGGCACATGTACTCACTGGGCAATATGACAGCTGAAAAAATAAGAAATCTAAATATAAATAAAAAAGGAAATATCATGCATATTCGAAGAAGGAAGGGTACACAAAACCCTTCACCGATGACTCCAGATCCAAAGGGGAAAAGGGGAGAAATGCATGTACTGTCACAAAGGATTCCATTCAGAATCTGCATGCATGAAAAAGAAACTAAATATATTGTCTCAAATACTTCAGTAAAACAACCTTGGAGATCACATCCCCGAGGGTGCCAAGAAGAAGAAGAAGCCAGGAGATTTGAATCCCAAGAAAGGAAATTCTAGCCATGCCTTGACTGCCATCAACTCCTCTCTTGATGTTTGGATCATATATTCAGGATCATCACATCACATGGCTTCCTCAAAAGAAATATATTCTTATTTAGATGCATGCAAAGGTCCTCCTATTCTGATGGGGGAAAACTCTTTTGTCGAAGTCACTGACAAAGGAAGGATTGAACTCACCAACAGAAGCTTCGAGAATGTGTTGCACGTTCCCAAACTTACCATCAACCTTCTCTTTGTGTTTTAGATGAAGAATTCTGACACCATAAAGAAATTCGTATTCACACCAAATTTGATGGACATCTATGGCATGCAAACCAACTCTAGGGTTGCTACTGGTGAGATAAATCATTAGTCTAGATTGTATACTTTTTCTGAATTCATTGAACTTGATTATGCTTTATTTCTTACTCATGCTGATGAAAATAGTAGGATGTGGCATGAAATGTTTGGACATTTTAATTTCAGATACATGCAACATATTAGCAAGCAAATATTGGTTGATGGTCTACCAGACATTCATTTATCCAAGGGAGTATGTGAGGGATGTGTTCTTGGAAAACACCCTCAAGATAAATTCGACAAAGGAAAGTCTCAGAGAGATTTTGTACCTTTAGATCTAATCCACAATGACCTTATGGGTCCTTTTACGCATCCATCCATCAACACAGAGAGGTTTTTTCTCAGTTTTTTTTATGATTTCTCACGTTTTACATGGATCTACTTTCTCAGGCAAAAATTCGAGGTCTTTCAACACCTCAAAGATTTCAAAGCCCTGGTTGAGACACAATCTGAAAAGAATATCAAAGTCCTCTGAACTGATAATGGGGGAGAGTATGTAAATCATGAGATCCATAATATTTTCCATGAGGCAGGGATTCAACTGCAACACACAGTTCCCTATACTCTGTAGCAAAACAATGTTGCTGAGCAGAAAAACATATCTCTAAAGGAGATGGTATCTTGCATGTTGCATGCAAAGTCACTACCATAGAGACTATGGGCCGAAGCACTTAATTATGCAACATACATACAAAATAGATCTCCCCATATATATGTCAAGGATAAGACCCCCTATGAGGCTTGGATTAGCCTCAAACTGAAAGTGACCCACTTTTGCATTTTTGGTTCACGTGCATGGGCCCAGATTCCATCTAAAAAGAGGAAGGCACTTGATCCACAGAGCATTGATTGCATTCTTTTTGGCTACCCTGATGGTGTGAAGGGATATAGAATTATTGACCTTTCCTTAGACTGACTCATCATTGAGCAAAGTGTCCAATTCGAGGAAAATGTCTTGCATGCACCTCAACAACCGCATGCATACACCCTCATTCTTCCACATGTCCAAGATGATGAGAATGAACATGCTGACTCTTCTTCAGATGAGAGTTTTGATTCAGAGGACTTAGATGATTCAGATTCAGAGTCAGTACAGTCAGATTCAAAGTTAGAGCATCCATATGTAGTTGTAGAGCCAGAGAAGAGGCCCAAGTGGGCACAAACTACTCTTCAGGATGTAGGGGATCTCATTGTTGATCCAACCGATACTAGGAGGACTCGATCTGATTTTGAGGAGCCTTCTATTACACTAAATTCCATTGAGCGATTTACCTCCAGGCATATTTTCTTGGTTCAGTATTCCGATCCATAGTCTTATGGCAAGGCTGCTGGAAATTCATTTTGGGAATCCACCATGCAGGAAGAGTACAACTCCGTCCTCGCGAACTAGACTTGGGATTTGGTTCCCCTTCCTTCTGGGAGGAAACTTGTCATATGTAGATGGGTCTATAGGACCAAGAGCAAAGCGGATGGACAAATTAGCAGATAAAAATCTAGGCTTGTTTCCAAAGGATTTGAACAGGTGCATGGTATTGACTATGAGAAGACCTTCACTCTAGTAGAGAAGATGGATTCCATACGATTGGCACTTTCCATTATGGCAACCAAGGGATGGGAAGTCCATAAGATGGACATGCATAATGCATTTATTCATGGTGATCTCTCTGAGGAGATCTATATGGAGAAACCCCAGGGATTTATGTAGGACTCATCTTTTGTTTGTCGACTGAAGAAGTCCCTTTATGGACTCAAGGAGGCTCCGAGGGCATGGTATGCCAAGATGGACTCCTACCTATTGTCACAAAAATTTGTACATTGTAAATAAGACCTAAATGTATACATAATCAAGATGGATGATTCACTTCTACTCCTAGTTTTGTATGTTGATGATTTGTTGATCACCAATTTCTCGACTTCAACGATTGCTGCAGTCAAGAGGATTCTAAATGAAATGTTTTTTATGACAGACATGGGTCCACTACAATTCTTCCTTGGACTTGATATCAGTCATGATGCATCAACAATCAAACTGTCTCAGACCAAGTATGCACGAGATATCCTTGAGCGATTTCACATGATAGACTGCAAGTCTGCTTCAAATCCTTTCCTATCAGGAGTCAAACTCAAGGATGGCGGGGAGACTCCACTGGTTGACAACACACTGTATAGATAGCTTGTGGGGAGCTTGTTGTATCTCACACACTACATAACAGACTTGTCCTATGCAGTTGGCGCAATTTCCAGGTTCATGCAAGAGTCATATGATCTACATTGGAAGGCTGCAAAGCATATCCTTCAATATGTACAGGGCACCATCACCTTTGGGATTCATTATGCAATAGAATCTACATTATATCTCATCAGGTTTACTAATTATGAATAGGATGGCGATAGCACTGATCGCAAGTCCACATCTCGTTACTCACTCAGTCTTGGTTGTAGGCCTATCCATTGGTCGAGAAAGAAGCAAGCTTCCATTACTCTATCTTCAGTCGAGGCAGAGTATAGAGGGGTAGTTAACATAACCATTCAGTCTATGTGGCTACAAGATTTTCTCACTGAGTTGGGAATTCAATTTGATTGGCCGATCATCATCTGGTGTGACAACCAGAGCACTCCAAATTTCTGCAGAGATCCAGTTGAGAGGCAACAAACAAAGCACATTGAGATCCACATGCACTACATCCAATAATTAGTACATGAGGGGATCATCGACCTACAGTTCTGTCCTTTAGCAGAACATACAACAAAAATCTTCACTAGGACCTTCATTGAGCATAAGTTTCATTCTCTGTGAAGTCGTCTTGGAGTGAAGGACACATTTTCCTAGCAACTGCAGTTCTTTTTTTTACATACATTATACCTTGAGGGGGGGTTTTCCCATGAGGTTTTACCTCTTTCCTTAGTTTATTTCAGTGTATCTTTTGTATTTGGGTACCTAACATGGCATCATTGCTGGGACCCATTCTTTATTTTCACCATAGTGATGTTTATGGGGTGTTGGAGTTAATTCACACACACCTAGGATTTATTTTTCCTAAGGTTTTTCCTTGTTTATTAGTCATAATTAGTCATTATCCTATCTCCTATCTTTTAGGGGAGAATATTCTATTTCAATTGACACTTCAGTTTGACTAGTTGAGTTGAGTTTAGATGCTACATTAGTTTTGTCACCATGAAACATTGGGATCATCACCAGCTAATGCACAATTTCCTTGGGATCATCACCATACTAATGCATTACCCTTGATTCCCTAAGTTAACTCCTCACTACTCTATGTTCAATCAGTTAACTGAAGACTAGTTGACTAGTTAACTCAACAAGGTGGCAATTCACTCCCGTAACTTCCTAAGAGACTAGACTAGGTGGAGTTTCACTCTCGTAACTGATGGTGTGTGTCCAAATCACTCTATACCACCACTATGGTGCATTGGTTATCCTCCAGTGAACACTCATTGATTTATATAGAGTATATCATGTGCAAATTATTCATTATTCATTACGGTTAATGAGAATTCTTCTATTCTTTCTCTCCTTCTTCTTTCTCAATTTCTCTGTGCAAATGTGTGTATTATTGTTTAGCTAGATCTATTCTGTGCAGGTTCAACACATTTACACTAAGGGGTCCCAATTATGTCAGCGAAAACTAATATGTTATGCCTCCATAGGTTTTTGAGTATGATCCATCCAATCTACCCTTCAACAGGAAGATTCCATAGAGATGTTTCTTCCATGGATAGATAAGAAGAAAATTTCAAAACACCATGGGAAGGAGCTGAGGTGCATCCATGTTATGCAGGAAGAAGATGAGAAACATGAATATATCGTCAAAGAGATAGTCCACGCATAACCTCCATACGTTAAAAATACACCTTGCATCGATTTCAATGAAGGAAGTCTTTTTCTCATGTGGGACAAGAGAAAGGGAAATCCCATATATGGCCAGAAAGATAACAACTCATGGCTTGGCCCTTACATAATCAAGAAGAAGTCTGATAAAGAAAGGTACTATCTGGTAGCATTAAATAGGAGGAATATGCCATTACCAATGGACGAATATCTTCTCCAACCTTACATCTAGGTCACATGAATTCTTCCTGGCCCACTCCCTAGGTAATTAGGTAAGTCATTTATTTGAATATTTATTTCTCATACTAGTTTAGATGCATTTCATTTTCATTTTCTCTACTTGCATATTGATTTCATGCTTAGCTTAGAAATTTTTGAAAAAATGTCAATTTTTTTTTTTTCTAGATTAGTTTTCATTTTTGGATTTATATATATATATATATATATATATATATGGATGAAGGGTGATAGCACCACCCTAGTTGATCTGATCACTTTATTTGATTTTCTGACAGGTACATGTCTACCAGGAGATGTTGCGGTTCTCATGCACTCTACGACGAGCACATGTCAACAAGTAGGATCTAGATGTTATCCCTAATTTGTGGATAAATAAGGAGATTATGTCTCGAGGCCCTCATGTTGAATATATGGAGTGTCGAGAGACTACATGACCAACAATATCCTTTTGCACAGATGGAGACCCTTCTCACCACCACAAAGGTCGTAGATTTTCAGATGGCATCCACCACATCAGTTGGATTCCATAATGCAATGGGCATTTCTCCATGAGGTACAAGTCAGTATTATGGTGATAATCATTTCAATATTTTATCCATTTGAGTATGTTGTATCTTATATTGCTCTATATTTAATGATATATGCTTGGACATTATGCCTTTTTTCCTGCTTCACCTTGGTTGTTGACATTGTGCCCTAGTAAGTGGTCTTCCTTGGGGATGGGTTTGCTACTAGGCACTCCCTTGAAGAGCCATTATACCGTTCGTGACCATACTTACTGTTGATTAAGGTTGGTTGTCATTGATGTCAACCCTTGAAGAAAGTCCGGTAGTGAATTCCGGTAGCACAAAGGTTTGGGTAATGGACCCAAGGTTGTTTCATGTATAATGGTATGAGTTTTAATATATTTGAAGGTAATACTATTCTATATGGATAGTATATTTCATTCCATTTTTGGTGGTATGTGTAACGTCACATAACTCCTCACAGTTAGAGAGTTATGGCCATGAGAAGTTGGAGAACCCAGGTTTGGGTAATGGACCCAAGTTTTTTTGATGGATAATGGTATGCGTTTTGATATATTTGCAGGTAAGACTATTCTATATGGATATTACATGTCATGCCATTTCTGGTTGTATGTGGAACATCACATAACTCCTCAGCCTTATGAAGTTGGAGGACCCTCATATGTCATCTAGAAGCCCCAAAAGGTCAAAGCAGTCAAAGTGGTTTAAGAGATTTTAGAAGGTAAATAATAAAGTGAAGTGATGCGTGTACTATAATTCAAAGTGAATACAAAATAAATTATTTAAATAATAAATTTAATGGAGAAATTAGAAGTGGGTTAACCCTAAGATAAGGAAAGTGGGAAAAGTGACCTAGAAGATGCTTCTAAGGAAACTACTTGGAGAGTATAAATAAGAGGCAAAGCTCTCTCATTTTAAATCATACTTGAGCATATTGAATATCTATAGGTGATTGAGGTAACCAAGGGATATCTAACCCAAATTTCAGAGGGAAGGTGAAGAAAATAAGGTCGAAATTCAAGGGAGGATAAATTATTTTGATGATTCTTTCTAAGATCCATTCAACAAATATTCTGTGTGGGGCACACTCTACAAGGTCTCTCTCTAGAATAAGCCAGAATTCAGCAAGGTATGACATTTTTTCTATAACTCCTTTTCTGAGGGGTTCCAAGTAGTGACACCTTGAGGAATTGCATAAAACAAACTAAAGAACATTGTGTACTACTTTCATATCTTTATTCATTACAGTTACATAGTTATGATTATCTCAAGTTAGGGTTTTTGACTAATCCCAAACTAGTCATGTGAGACTAAAGAAAATTTTGATGAAAATGCCAGTCTCTTGTTGTGAAAGTTAAGGAAGGATTGCATGTATGTGATCATATACACCAGGTCTAATACATAGTTACAAATCATATTTGGATTATGAAATTGATGAGGGATTTTGGTTAAGGTACATGTTGGGTACATGGTTGAGACAAGTGGTTGATGAGTTGGCACATACATGAGGTGTATAGTTGATGATGTTGGTACATATTGATGAGGCATAGTTGATGAGTAGTTGACACATGATTGGCACATACTTGGTACATGGTTGGATGCACTTGTTTATGGTACAGGTTGATTACAGGTTGTTTGGTACAAGTTGGTGCATAGTTGATGCACTTGTTTATGGTACAAGTTGATTACAGGTAGAGGTACAGATTGATGCATGGTTCAGGTTTATTGGTACACGTTTACAATGATTTATCTCACAGTGATAGTGTGACAGTGGTTCCATCATTATACTTCTACTTCAGGGCGGTTGGACAGAGAAAGGACAGGTTGTTGTAACCACCTTTGGGTTGTAGCCGGAGAACATAGGGGGTTGTAGCCTCCTTCTTGTTGTATCCATAGAATAGGGGAGTTGGAGCTTCCCTAAGGTTGTAGCCTAAGAAACAAGGGGGTTGGAGCCTCCTTCCAGTTGCAGCTGGAAAACAAAGGAAGTTGGTGATTCCAATGAATGTAATTCTTCAAGACATATAAGAAAAAATATTTCGTGGTTTTCTCCCGCTTTAGGTTTCTACGTAAAACACTGGTGTACTGTGTATGTGTATGATTTTTCATTTGTTCATTTCTTATTTACTCTGCAGTTATTGTATGATGATTCTACATTGATATAACACTTGGATTATATGGTTAAAAAGGATTAAATTGTTGTATTACTGATTCACCCCTCCTCTCAGTAATCCAACAATTGGTATCAGAGCAGGTTCCTTCAGAAATCAATTTAACCATTGAAAGGTAGATCATGGAGAGAAACAACTTGTATAAAAATGGAATACCACAGTTCAATGGATAGAAGTATGCATTTTGGAGCATAAGGATGAAAATATATATACAGGCACAGGGATTTGGAATTTGGTAATCAATTGTAGATGGATACACAACACCAATAGTTCCACCAACAAATGACAAAGAAATGAAACTCGGTCAGAATAATTCCAAAGACAAAAATTCACTTCTGAATGGTCTTAGTGAAATGGTATTCACCAAAGTTGCACATTGTAAATCCACTAAAGAGATTTGGGACAAACTTCAAAATAGTTGTGAAGGAGATTCAAAATTCAAAGAAACAAAGCTTCAAACTTACAGAGGTTAGTTCGAACAACTTAAGATGAAGGAAGATGAGAATATTGCAACTTACTTTTTATGAGTTGATAAAACAATAAATGCAATCATAGGATTGGGAGAAGAAATCAAAGAATCTGTAATTAAAAAAAAAGTACTAATATCTCTTCCTATGAGATTTGACCCTAAGATATCGGTACTAGAAGAAAGGTCAGATCTAAACTCAATAACCATGGATGAATTACATGGAATCTTCACAACATATGAAATGAGAAATGAATAGGAAAATCCAGATATAAAAGAAGCAGCCTTCAAAGCATCCAAAAATTCAAAGAAAAAGGGAAGGAAAAAAGAAGAACATAGCAACAACAGTGACGTCTCAAAAGATGATGAAGTAGTGGCCAACTTTGTCAAAAGAATGAACAAGGGAACTGACGGTAGGTATAGAGTTAAGGTTCTTTTAATTTGTTTTAATTGTGATGGTATTGGTCATTTTGATAACAAATGTCCTTATAATAAAAAGATAAATGATGAAGGTTACTCAAAAGAAAAACAAACATATAAAGGAAAAAGAACCACAATTGTTTTTTTCAAGAAAAGCTTATGCACCAAAGAAGACATATCATCATCAGATGAAGATGAAGTAAGTGACAGTGAGACAGAAAGAGTTCTATTCATGGAAGTAGAAGAATTTGATAAAGAAGACTCTGAAGAAGAATATGAAGAAGTCAAAGAAGAAATTTAAGAGGCATAAATTGACTACCGAGAGGAGTTAATGTGTGCCATAAAAATTATTAGAAGATAAAAGAAGAAAAACAAATAACTACAAGCAGAACTAGACAAGAAAGAAGACACTCAAGAACTAGAACAAATGATCACAAATTTGAAGGTTCAAATAAAAGAAGATAAAAGAATTGAAGAAGCACTCAAAGAACAACTAGAAGGAAAAGACAAGATCATTGGAAATTTGGAAGCAAAGATTGTCACATTAAGAAAGGATCTTCAAAAGAAAAATATGAAGAACAAATCAAAAGTTTTGGATGACATTATCAACAGTAAAAAATCTCATGATGACAAGTCCAGAATTGGATACAATCAGACAGAAAAAGGATCAAGCTCCAAAACAACAGAGCAATAAACATATCCAAAAATCTTTGTAGAAACAATCAAGGGGGATAGGAAGATATACAAGGAAGATTACAGGGACACTCCTCCACCGAGAAGATTTATATTTCAGAATCAACAACCGACAGATAGGCCTCAGGAAGAAGAAGAATTCATAAGAGTACCTCCTTTCATAATATCTTCAACTCCCAGGTATCAAACTATATTTTTTGGTTTAAGTTATGCATGTAATGATTTTGGACATAAATATGTAAATTGTAGAGCTAACAACATGAACAAAAACAACTTTTAAAGTCATACACAAAGGGTTTATCCAAGAGGGCCTAGTGAAACACAAAGAAGAAGTTACAATAGGTTTGAATCTTTGAGCACTAAAGTGGAATGTTACAAATGTAACAATTTTGGACACATGGCCGAAGACTACAGAATGACAGTCCCTCCTAGAGAACTGTAGAAGAATAACAACAGTCACAGATAGGAACCTCAGAAAAGGACATGGATAAGAAAGCATAATCAATATAGCAATGAAGAATGCACACTCGCTCTACAAGCTAAGCAGAAGAACGTGGTTGGTATGTTGACACCGGGTGTTCAAAACACATGACAGGTGATAGAGACAGGTTTCTTGTTAGAATATAGAAGATGGTGTGCTTGTTTTACCATTGATGATACCCTCGTCACCCAACCACAGGCCGAAGCCTCCCTCTGAGCACCTTAACCTTGACCTGAGAATTCCTCCAGAAGCAAACCCTAAGCTAGATAGCCAAACAAAGAGTAGCACATCAATCCCCAAGGATAGCGCATCACAAAATACTGATCAGATTTTCCAAACCCTAGCCAAGAGATATCCAAACCAATACTGAAACTAGCTGCTGCTGCAGCTGCACCTACAACCCTCCTCCAAATGTGTGCACCAAATACAACTGCAGTGTGCACCAACTGGGAAAACTGTAGTCCTAAGATGCTGTCAAATGAGAATTGGCACCTTGTATTTATAGTAATCCTGCCAGTTTGCTGGGGCCGACTTATCCTTCTGGGTATGTGTCTGTTCAGTATATTATTATTAATTCTAGCCGACTTCTTCTCTTGGAGGCTAATAGCCTAATATAAATTATATTCTTGAGCTGACAAGGCTTATAGGGTTATTAGCCAATTCATTAGGGTTTCTCTTGATTCCCGGAGTCTTCAATTCTCATCAGGTTCACATGTAGAGGTAAATACCTCCCGCAACTACCATAATATTAACACTCCCTCCTAGCTAGAGAGGTATTTATAGGTAATGGAATTCAGCACAAAACATACCATTTACCCGGTAGCATCAATATAGTCATATAGACTACTTCATGACTAGATCATGAGCATCACCATCACTATCAGCTGCATCATCTCTCGAAACCATACTTCATCTGAGTAATATGATGCTGGATAATTCACTCTCACCATGGAGTGATACAAGAGGAGTAAAAGCTCTGAACTGTTTTCCGTCTGGAAAATCTCTATTCATCATTCATCTGAATGATCATCTCCAATAATCTATTGATAGTCTTCAAGGAAATTAGAAAAAGGATAGAACACACCTATGTCTATTCATATTAGTACACAACTACAATTCAGTGGTTAACTACCACATCAAGTAACACACAAGTACTTGATCAACAACGTATAGTTGCGAGCAGTGAAACACATTCTCCACAATAGTCCTCATCTACTGTCATATAGT
>ML843264.1:22355-38579 GCA_009831015.1 Picea engelmannii
CATTTTAGGCTGATTGAAGGGGTGTGGGCCCATAACCTTTTAGAATATAGAAGATGGTGTGCTCATTTTACCATTGACGATACCCTCGTCACCCAACCACAGGCCAAAGCCTCCCTTCGAGCACCTTAACCTTGACCTGAGAATTCCTTCGGAAGCAAACCCTAGGCTAGATAGCCAAACAAAGAGTAGCACATCAATCCCCTAGGATAACGCATCACAAAATACTGATCAGATGTTCCAAACTCTAGCCAAGAGACATCCAAGCCAATACTGAAACTAGTTGCTGCTACAACTGCACCTGTAACCCTCCTCCAAACCTACGCACCAATTGCAACTGCAGTGCAAACCAACTGGGTAAACTACAGTCCTGAGATGATGTCAAATGAGAACTGACACCCTGTGTTTATAGTAATCTTTCCAGTTTGATGGGGCCGACTTCTCCTTCTGGGTATGTGTCTGTTCAGTATATTATCTAAACCCAGGCTCATTGTCCTGAAGATGGATCCTGATTTGGATCCGAAATGTCGACACTCTATTGACCAAACTGTGGCTATTCCGACCAATCATGAAAACCCCAACCACATAAATATTTTTAATCACAGTATATTATTATTAATTCTGGCCGACTTCTTCTCTTGGAGGCTAATAGCCTAATATAAATTATATTTTTGAGCCTACAAGGCTTCTAGGGTTATTAGCCAATTCATTAGGGTTTCTCTTGCTTCCCAGAGTCTTCTATTCTCATCAGTTTCACATGTAGAGGTAAATACCTCTCGCAGCTACCATAATATTAACATTTCTTACATTACGAAAGGAAAGAGATGGATCAGTCTCCGTCGGAAATGATGATTTAGCCAAAATAATTGGAAAAGGAACAGTCATAATTGGGAACAAGAATACAAAGGAAGAAAATGTTCTACTAGGAGAATGTATGAAACATAATCTTCTAAGTGTGATTCAAATGTGTGACCAAGGTCATAGAGTTACTTTCGATTCACAAAAGTGCGAGATAAGAAAACAAGGTTCAGGAAAATTGATTGCTACAACTGTGAGAACTTCAAGCAACATATATGTGTTAAGTGAAATTGGAAATGAAAAGTGTTGGCTAGGAAAGGAAGACAAAATTTGGCTATGGAACAAAATAATGGGTCACATACATTTTGATAACCTTGTCAAAGTCAGCAAAAGAGAAGCAGTCATAGAAATGCCCTAGATCATGAAACCAACCAACACTTTTTGCAAGCATTGTCAACAAGGAAAGCAAACAAAGTCTAGGTTCAAATCAAAGGAATGATTAATGACAAGACCACTGGAAATTGTGCATACTGATCTAGTTGGACCAACTACAACAAAGGGATTAAAAGGTGAGAAATACTTTATGTTATTAGTTGATGATTATACAAGAATGACCACAGTTTTCTTTCTCAAGAATAAGTCAAAAGATTTTGAAAACTTCAATATCTACAAGGAAATGGATGAAAACAAAATGGATTCAAAAATAAAATTCTTGAGATCTGATAATGGAGGATAGTTCACTTCAAAGGAATTTATGGACTAATGCAACAATCATGGACTAAAAAGGAAATTATCCGTTTCTAGGACACCTCAACATAATGGAGTTGTTGAAATAAAGAACATGATAATACAGGAAATGGATCGAAAAATGCTAATGGATTCAAAATTTACAGATATGTTTTGGAAACAGGCAATGCATACAACCGTTCACATTGAAAACATAGTAATGCTTAGAAACAACATTGACAAAAATCCTTACAAGCTATGGAAAGGAAGACCAACAAATGCAAAGCACTTCAGAGTTTTTGGAAGGAAATGCTACATCAAAAGAGAAGATGGTAGAGTGGGAAAGTTTGACTCTCGTGTGGACAAAGGAGTACTTGTTGGTTACTCAAGTACAAGAAAAGCATACAAGTGTTACAACCTGAGATTGAACAAAGTGGTGGAAAGAATCAACATAACTATTGATGAAACAGGTAGAAAATTATTTAAGGAAGAAGAAAATGAAACAATGGAACAACTTTACGAAGAAGAAACAAAAGATGAAAAATAAGTCGAAGACGAAGAGGATTTGATAGAAACATAAGAGCAATTTCAGCAAGTAACTCCAAAAAAACCTAGCAGACGAGTACAAAAGAATCATCCTTCAAATCAAATTATCAGAAACAAAGATGCAGGAGTTGAGACTAGAAGAAGAATCTGTTCACCAAAACAAATGTACCTAGCACTCACATCTACAATTGAAGCAATCTATTTTTAAGAGCCCACCAAGGATGAATTTTGGAATGAGGCCATGGATGAAGAATTGGATCAAATAGAGAAAAATGACACTCAAGAATTGGTTCCAAGACCAAAGGATAAAAATGTGATTGACAAAAAGTGGGTATACATGAATAAATTGAATGAATATGGAAAGGTTACAAGGAACAAAGCTATATTGGTATGTAAAGGATATGCACAAGTTGAAGGAATCGACTTTGAAGAGACATTTTCCCCAGTTTCCAGAATGGAAGCAATCCAATTTCTTTTAGCTTATGCATGCTCCAAAAATATTCAAGTGTATTAGATGGACATAAAATCAACTTTTCTGAATGGGGAACTTGAAGAAGAAGTCTACATTGAAAAACCAGAAGGATTTCAGTTGTCAAAGAACACAGATTATGTGTGTAAATTAAAGAAGGCCTTGTATGGTCTAAAACAGGCTCCTAGAGCATGGTACTCTAGACTGGATAAATATCTATAGCAGGTAGGGTTCATAAAAGGAAGTGCAGACAACAACCTCTACATCAAGGTAAGTCAAGATAGTTTTTTATTACTTGAAGTTTATGTTGATGATATTATTTTTGGTAGTGATGATGACAGGTTAAGCCATAATTTTGCAAAGGATATGTAGAATGAATTTGAAATGTCATTACTTGGAGAACTATCCTTCTTTCTGGGACTTCAGATATGTCAAAGAAACCGATGAATTTTTATTTCTCAAATCAAGTATATCAGAGAAATGCTAAAGAGATTTGGAATGGAAGATTGCAAACCAACTATCACTCCCATGCAAACCAATTGCAAGTTAAGAAAATATGATGATTCCAAGTCTACAGATCAGAGGAAATACATGTCAATCATTGATAGCCTACTATATGTGACAGCATCCAGACCATATGTAATGCAGGTAGTTGGGCAGGTGGCATGATTTCAAGCAACACCAAAGGAATCACATGTGTTAACAGTGAAGAGGATTTTTAGATATCTCAAAGGAACATAAGATTTTGGATTATGGTATCCAAAAGGAAAGGATCTATCTCTTATTGCCTACACATATGCAGATTGGGCAGGTTGTATTGATGACCGACAAAGCACCAGTGGAGCAACATTCTAGTTGGGTGAGTGTTTAGTATCATGAATAAGCAAGAAACAATCATGAGTATCTCTATCTACAGTCGAGGCAGAGTATATTGCAACAACAACATGTTGTACACAGGTTCTTTGGATGAAAAAAACTCTGACAGATATACGGGTTGAGTATGATGAGTCCATTCCAATCTATTATGATAATACAAGTGCCATCAATATCTCAAAGAGCTCGGTGATGCACTCCAAGATGAAACACATTCCAATAAAGTATCACTTTCTACAGGAATAGGTTGCATAAAAGAACATCATAGTTGAGTATGTGGGCAAAAAAGAACAAGTGGCAGACATATTTACAAAACCACTTCCATGGGAAGCCTTTGAGTATCTTCGCCAGAGACTTAGAGTTATTTCTACTCCAAAATGAATGATTTTGAATGCTTATCTTATATGTCTTATATGTACACGAAGAAGCACCATAAAGAGGAAAATTCGGTTAGGGGGAGAAGCTCCAGATGTAAAGATACATTTTCCATTGATGAAAAAGGGGGAGATATTTATTAGATGCAAAGGACAGAGGCATGATTCCAGGGGGAGAAATGGTCACAGAGATGCATAGGACAAAGGCATGGTTCTAGGGGGAGCATGAGTGATATGACTTCAGTATTGCATGAAACGACTTCAGTAGTTCATCAAAGTGTTTCCATCAATGCCAAAGGGGGAGATTGTTGATTAATTTTGGTTGTCATTGATGTCATCCCTTGAAGAAAGTCCGGTAGCGAATTTCGGTAGAACAAATGTTTGGGTAATGGAACCAAGGTTGTTTCATGTATAATGGTATAAGTTTTAATATATTTTAAGGTAATACTATTCTATATGGATAGTACATGTAATTCCATTTCCGATGGTATGTGGAATGTCACATAACTCCTCATGGTTAGAGAGTTATGGCCATGAGAAGTTGGAGAACCCAGGTTTGGGTAATGGAACCGAGTTTGTTTGATGGATAATGGTATGATTTTTGATATATTTGAAGGTAAGACTATTCTATATGGATGGTACATGTCAAGCCATTTCTGGTGGTATGTGGAATGTCACATAACTCCTCACGGTTTGAGAGTTATGGCCTTACGAAGTTGGAGGACCCTCATATGTCATCTATAAGTCCCAAAAGGTCAAAGTAGTCAAAGTGGTTTAAGAGATTTTAGAAGGTAACTAATAAAGTGAATTGATGAGTTTACTATAATTCAAAATGAATAAAAAATAAATTATTTAAATAATAAATTTAATGGAGAAATTAGAAGTGGGTTAACCCTAAAATAAGGAAAGTGGACAAAGTGACCTAGAAGATGCTTATAAGGACACTACTTGGAGAGTATAAATAAGAGGGAAGACTCTCTTATTTTAAATCACACTTGAGAATATTGAATATCTATAGGTGACTGAGGTAACCAAAGGACATCTAAGCCAAATTTTAGAGGGAAGGTGAAGAAAAGAAGACCAAAATTCAAGGGAGCATAAATTATTTTGATGATGATTTCTAAGATCCATTCCACAAATATTCTGTGCGGGGCACACTCTACAAGGTCTCTCTCTAGAATAAGCCAGAATTTAGAAAGGTATGCCTTTTTTTATATAACTCCTTTTCTGAGAGGTTCCAAGTAGTGACACCTAGAGGAATTGCATAAAACAAACTGAAGAACATTGTGTACTACTTTCATATCTTTATTCATTACAGGTACATAGTTATGATTATTTAAAGTTAGCATTGTTGACTAATCCCAAACTAGTCATGTGAGACTAAAGAAAAGTTTGATGAAAATGCTAGTCTCTTGTTGTGAAAGTTAAGGAAGGTTTGTAGGTACGTGATCATATACACCAAGTCTATTATAGAGTTACAAATCATATTTGGATGATGAAATTGATGATGGATTTTGGTTAAGGTACATGTTGGGTACATGGTTGAGACAAGTAGTTGATGCATTGGCATATACATGAGGTGTATAGTTGATGATGTTGGTACATATTGATGAGTCATATTTGATGAGTAGTTGACACATGATTCGTACATACTTGGTACATGGTTGGATGCACTTGTTTATGGTACAGGTTGATTACAGGTCATTTGGTACATGTTGGTGCATGGTTGATGCACTTGTTTATGGTACATGTTGATTACAGGTTAAGGTACAGGTTTATTCATGGTTGATGCATGGTTCAGGTTTGTTGGTATAGGTTTACAACAGTATATCTCATAGTGATAGTGTGACATTGGTTCCATCATTCTACTTCTACTTCAAGATGGTTGGACGGGGAAAGGACATGTGGTTGTAGCTGGAGAACATAGGGGTTTGTAGCCTCCTTCTGGTTGTATATAGAGAATATGGGAGTTGGATCTTCCCTCAGGTTGTAGCCTAAGAAACAAGGGGGTTGGAACCTCCTTCCAGTTGTAGCTGGAAAACAAAGGAAGTTGGTGCTTCCAATGAATGTAATTCTTCAATACATATAAGAAAAAACATTTTGTGGTTTTCTCCCACTTTAGGTTTCTACGTAGAACAATGGTGTACTGTGTATGTGTATGTTTTTTCATTGCTTATTTACTCTACAGTTATTGGATGATAATGCTTCATTGATATAACACTTGAATTATATGGTTAAAAAGGATTAAATTTCTCTATTACTGATTCACCCCCCCCCCTCTCAGTAACCCAACACTTACCACTTTCAATCATTGTTCCTTCCCCATTTACTTATCTCTTGGGATTTTAGGGTGTATTTACCCAAGAACGGGTTGTCCCTCATTCTACAGGAAGAAGTGGATGAAGGCCCAAAGGGATTGATTTTGGGTAAATGATACAAGCCTATGTATGAACCTTCTAGATGCTTCGCCCAGGGATCACCCAAGAAAGTAATGAAACACTTATCTTTGAGAAAAGGGGGACCCACAATAAAATGTGATTAAGAAAGCTTAAAAGTTTAGTTGGAGGATAGGAGGTCTCATCACGAACCGACCTATCATGTCCATGAATATCTAGTGGTATGAAATTACCATCATCTGGTCACCAAGCTAGGGTAATGGTTCTTAGTTGCATGGATGAGAGAAAGGGGTTCTCATAACGAACCAACCTTCTCATTTCCACTAGGTATTTATGGGTGACACTGTCATTATATGGACACCACGCCAGGGAAGTGGCCTTCAACCTTTCCTTAAAATTATGAAATAATGAAAGAATGGAAAAATAATGTTCTTGGAAAAAGTGCATTGCAGACGAAGGTACCACACACCCTCTACAAAGACACCCATGAATGAGACACTACAACCTATTGTATGTCATGAGCCCTATGCCCATTGAGACTTGACCCTAACCACTTCACCCAATTTACATGGTTTAGAGAGGGATCTCTTGGAAACTCTCCTTGACCTAGGGAAATATATACTGAATAGGACACCTTGTCAACCCTCCCATATTCAAGCTTGACAAGTAGCATAATGTCTTTGTGCAATTAATTATTTGATATAGTGATATTTGATGCACATGCTTAGGTGGATCATTTATTGATTGGATTAACTTATCATGATGTTATGACTTGAGATCCTTGGAGGGCATGCTTATTTATCTTTGCATGACCTAGTTGGTGGACAATTTTGTAAGAACAAGCCTAGCTTGGGCTTCCATGGGGCTTGAAGCCCACAGGTGGATGCCAAGGGCCCACATGCAAGATGAGAAATATCAATTTTGGAATGCCTAAGAGATGACTTGGACGACATAACCTAGCCACCACATGCCAAACGTTTTCCCTATGAGAGGAAAAATGTCACTTCTAGAGGCATGAAGTCACCTAGGGGGGTTAGGGTTTGGTGGTGTGGTTGATGCATTGACACTTGGAAATTTTGAGGAGAAATTGGATTTGACCATGAAGAAAGAAACTTGGATACTTGACATGTGGCTTTGGCAAGGCTATCCACCCTCCTCATACACCAACGACTTGATCCAAATGCCAAAACATCCCCTAAAGGGGCAACGTCCTTCTAAAATTAGGGTTTTCTTATGTGAAAAAGTGAATTTTAGATGAATTGTTTAATATTATTTTGTTAAGGGGGAAATATTATGGTTTTTTACCCCTAGTCTTGTGGTTTACCCCTAATTATGTGGACAAGTCACCTTAGTGACATTTTTTATAAATAAGAGATCATAAGATCTCATTTTATCATAACTCTCCCTCTTGTGAGAAGTACTTGGTCTAAAATTTTCGCTACACTTGGATTATTTTTCCACTTGTGCTATGGAATAATGTTTTTTGGTTATGCTTTGATGATGATGATGTTGCACTATCTCTAGGAGGTCACTCTCTTTCTTTTGTGGAGGTTTGCTTTGGCATGTTAATGATTTTTCTTGAATGGTATGGTTTATTTGCTTTGTTATTATCATTTTTAATTCAAGATAATTGTTTTTTGGCAAAGGATAGATAGGGATTATAAGGATATACATACTTATCCTAGTTTCCACCATAATTGTTAAGATTTTAAAGTTATTTTGCAAGGGTTTAGTTAAGGAAGTAAGAGGTTTTACACCCCTCATCTTCAAACCCTAGCTAGGATACTTTCCTTGAGGAGTAAGAGGATTTACACCCCAAGGATTTACTAACCCTATCTCTTTATTTTTTGACCCCATTAACCCATAACTAAAGGCACTAGTCTTGCATTGGAGAAACAAATTATTGCATTGGGAAACGTGATTTCTCATCATTTTTACTTCTTGCAACTTGGATTGTGTTCTTTGTGCCTTGGGAACCTCACATACACTAGGGAATCCCCATAAAAGGGATACTTATTTATTTTGTTATAAATTTCATCTTTAGCCATTAGGGCTGCAGAAAACCTAAATCATTTGCTTGAATAATTCCCTAATCAACCTTTTGAATTTACCCAAAGTTTTCACAATTACTCTTCTTGGTCTAGCGCATTTATTGGAAACCTTTGGAGGCTTTTAAGTGTCTAATTTTATTCATTTAATAGATTGAATGTTACATACATAAGGCTGATATAATTTTCTGTAGACAAGTGTTTACAACAACCTTATCGTTTCATGTTAGTATCTTGGATTTTCATCTTGAGTTTTAGTAGTCTTTCTCTTGCATCTTCTACTTGATCTCTAAAATTTATTTTGTATCTTATGATTTTATATTATTGATGATATAAATTGTTACTAACAAATGATTTTAGGGACACCACGCTTAAATTGATTTTCCAAGTGATTATACTACAATACATGCCTGTTTTTCTTGTGTCTCGGGCATGTATTTCATCATTTGCAGGTCACTCAACATACTTGGGAACCCTTGAAACTTCCCAAGACTTCATTCCAATCCTTTTATATCATTTATATTTTACCTCTAGGGACTTCATCTCCATCTTCCTCCATATTCATCTCATTCCCCCTAGGGTCACCGAGATTTCACCCTTCATGTGACTACCTCACCTCTAAAGTTACCGGGACACCTGCCTAAGGTGATAGTAGGTAGGTGACCTCTTAGTTGTCACCATTTAGTGGTTAGGTTGGGATTTTAGAAACCTACAACTTGTACGATAAAAATCATGATTGTATACACATGTATGGAACATGACTAGAGAGACAGAGATGCACTTGGTTAAGGGATATGTATGATGATGTATGCATAGGGCACAAATATAGATTGGAATGATCCTGATTTAGGAGAGGAATGAACTAATTAAAATATTGAATACAATAAACATGGAGCTATGAATAATAACACATATATCTAGTGAACAATATGTTCTATTCAATAATAAAATAAACTAAAACTGTAAAAATGCAAAACTGAAACACTTGATCGAATGGTGGTAGCTATCTCTGAGAAGATATGTGGCTTCTATGCACATCCGTCTAAGAAGAATGAATCACAATGAGGCTCTAGAGGCATTTTTTATATTACTCATGATTTCTAAAGCCCTAGACATCCAAAAACCTAACCCTAGGAGGTGAAACATCAAAATTCATGTGGGCCCCTATGTGTAAGTTGGTACCTCAACTTCTCGGGGTTGAAACATTTGCATACTACCTTCGTTTTAGGCGCGTGATATCCTGTTGGAAAGGTATTTAAGAGAACTACAGATTCCATTGTCAAAATCTAACTCTGTCTACAAATTGACTATGGTGAGCCAAAAAATAATTGTTTAGGCCTCCAAAATGACCTTGGAAGTACAACAATATGTGTTGACATGAAAACATACAAAATAATCCAGTTGGATTAGGTGAGAGGCCACCAATATCCACCTGGAAGATGTGTAGGGATTCATACATCCTCAAAAGTGTAGAACCAACATTTAAAAAGAAGTACAAAAGAACATACTTAACTAAAAATGGACAAGAGGAGCCAGTTGGAATAGGTGGGTTGTCACCAATAGCCAACTGGATCAATCCTCTCCCCTTAGGAAGCAATGGTCTCCATTTCATTGAGTTCCCCCATCAGGTGAGGAAACTTCTGCTAGATTTGGCCCCGGGTGATCCACTTGCCTTGGGGTAGGATTTTCCCTGTCTTGACAACCCGATAAAGTTGGATCCTCTATTGGCGAGTGCCCTTGACCTGTGTGTCCACTATCTGATTAGTGGATTCTTGTTCCATGCTGTCGGGGTTGAGCTCTGTGGGTGTCAGTTGTTTTGGGATCTCTGAGGTGTCCAATAATGGTGGAAAATATGGTCGAAGGAGGTCCACAATGAACACTGGCTGCAGGCCAAGGAAGGGTGGAGTGTTGAGCTCAAAATAATTTCTACCCACAACCTTAGTGATAGTGTAAGGCCCATAGAAAAGTGGGCGAAGCTTCCGATGGGGCCCTGTGAGACGCTCTTTTTTCAAATGTAAACATAATTTGTCGCCAACCTAAAATTTGTGTGGTACCCTGAGCTGATCATGGTACTTATGTTGTAGGAAAATTCCCCTTCGGACAAGTGAATTCCCTCTTGGATATTAGACCCCTATGACCAAGACAAAAAAATGCTAACATTGAACACTGACATTCCTTTAAATGTAGCTAAACTAGTCAAAGGAAAAAGAGGAAGAAAGAATGATGTACCTTTTTTTAAAGCTTGTCCTTGCTCGGTCCAGGCTGAACTTGATCTTCAAGCCCTTTAATGAGTTATGCAATTCAATAGAAAACAAAGACAATGCATGCTTCATATTCTACCAAGATTAGTTTGAACTAGATTTATCAAGAAGATACAAGCCTATGTAAACATACACAAACTTGAAGGAAATAGGCCAAGCATATATATTAATAAGAACATAACAAGGTACTTAAAATCTATAGATGCAAATGCAACAACCTCACTAAGTCCTCCTTTTCCAACCCCTTTCTCTAAAGACCCATGATCAGAATGACAATACTTTTCACTGATATTATCCCCCTTTTCACCATCAGAATGCCTCCTTATATAGGCTTTGAGAGGCTCAACCACTTTATTTATATTTGGGATTAGTTGAGGATACGACTCCATCAGTTGTGGGGTTTCCATTAGATCCATCCTCTAAATTCAATTCGATCCAACCTAACTCAGATGCTTTTTAACTGTCCTTAGAGATAAGGGGGATTCCTTCCCAATATTCTCTCAACAGATCAATGCTCCGTTAAATATGGCAACAAAGTGCTATAAATCTCCCTGATGAGTGGAAAGGAGAGCTAACGCTCCCTACATGTGAGCAAAGGAGCGGTGATCTCCAAAAATTCGGTTAAGATAATCTTTCTTCAAGGAAAAAGGTTTGTAAGCTTTGCCAAATGACATGTTTTCCTCTTGTAACAAAGTCTTAGAGGGTGTACCAATTGTTCTTATGATGTCGTCCACAATGCGACACATGTGGGATGAAAACATGATGTTTTTGACACTTGCGACAAAAGTGAAACACTTGCGACACTTATGACAATGACAATGGGACATTATCGAAGTGAGGAATTTTGACGTGTAACAGATTGCCCCCCAAAGTGCGAGGTAAGAATATGGAATTTGATGACTGAAGTGCTTTGTATATTTTTGAAGCAAGGGTATGGATTCGAAGAACCTGGTAGAAGCTACAAACAACCATAAAAAAAATGTTATCATATGTTTCAAAACCAAGGTAGGTAGACCTATGCTTGAGTGATAAAGGACTTAAGGTATGGCTGCCACCAAATACATTGTGGATCCATATCATATTGACTAAGGGTATAGCCACCAAAGATACAATGTGGATCTATACCTCCATGACATGAACTAACTGTAGCCACGAGAAATACATAGTGGATCTACGAGATGACAAAACATAGACACAAACCAATACAAAGTGGATATATGTGATAGTATATCAGTATGCTCAAAATATCTCATTCGCAGCCTGGGAAAGAGGATAACAAAGTGAAATATCAACCCAGGGTCTTTGTCCTAATCCTGATGTAGTACGAATCTAACCATGAGAATAAGTGTTTTGATGTCGAACATGGTAGAAACCACTTGATTACTTGTCAATAAGGTAAACCGTTAACAAGTGCGAGGGAAATCACCAGTGATGTCAATGAATCCCAAGGTACCCTAGTACAATCCAATGAATGTGAATAGATGAGATGAAGTAAAAAATTCATGGAATCTTCCGATCAAAGGTCAATGATGTAAACCTACTATCGGAGGTGAGGAGGCCTGCCATTGAGGCATGCAAGTCCCAAGGTACTAACTGGTTTCTAAGTCAAATTTCCCTGATAATGTGTTGAAGTCAATAGGAAAAGAATCATCGAAGGAGGGCCTTGATGTATCCATCATCAACGACATGAAAATGACATAGAGATGTAAGATGGTGAATCAAATGAGTATGGACCGACACAGGTATTGAAATTGATTTTTTTTTTATGGTTGACACTCGAGGCAGATACTTCCCTTGAACACTGAGGCACAAGCATCAAAAACATAACATGGAACAAAACATGATGCAATGGATACTATGACTTTCGTCGGGTGACCAAAGGAGTAAAAATACTCAGGGGATTGGTTCAGTGCAGAGGTTTAACGAATTAAAATGTATGTAAAAACAATGTGTTGTGTTCAAGGGTGATTACAAGAGTGACTTGTGACAATTCTAAAAAATGGATTGGCTTGCTTCCTTCAATTTTTCTCCCCATCCAGATAGACGAGTACCTCTTTTTGTTTTTACTAGCTCGAGGAGGATAAAACATGCTCGATATAACTCATCTTCGGTAAGTTCCTCTTCCTTTGTTTAATGAACTGAAAGAAGTAAGGGATCAGTCCCATATGGGCCCTTCAATGTGTGATTTTTAACAAGTCCAGAGAAGGAAAACTCGGTGGTTTTTCATGTTTAGAGAGTTTGAAAATAACTTAAAGACGACTCTAGGGTTGTCCTTTTTCGTAAATTTAGTCTCCAAAGTCCGAAAAAGAGATAAACTGCTACTTGGGAGATGCCCTTTCAAAACCTTTTAGAAGAGTGTGAAAGGAAACAAGATCACTTGACAATATTTTCATGTTTAGAGAGTCTTAAAAGAGCTTAAAGGAGACTCTAGGGGTTTCCTTTTTCATGTAACCTTCACGAGTCCGAAAAATAGATAAAATTCTACTCGGTTACATTCTCATGTTTTTTCGAGCGTGAGAAAGAAAAAAGATCGTGCTCATCAATGTTACAAGGTTTAATGAAAAATATACTGCTTAGAGGCCTACAAATAAAGACAATTCTGCATCCAATGTATTAGTGACTCCTAAAAAAATATTTAGAAACCCAAAAGAAACTTTATATTAGCAAAAATCAACCCTATAATAGTGAAATAGGGTTAGAAATTTCATTTTCTCCAATTTATTCTAGATTTGGTATTTTCAACCTTGGAGGGCGATTTTCAAGCTATGGGCACCGGAGCTATGGTTGATTGTTTTCACATATGTCTAGACCAAGTTGGTCACTTAACCATTCTAGTCATTTCTCATGGTTTAGAATTGCATTTTAGGTAGTTTTCAGGCTGTTATGGGCTTCCTAAGAAGCCCTAGGCACCGAACTAGATCGACGCTCCCTCAAAGGGGTGGGGGGGCACCAATCATGTTTTCAACACCTCGATGCATGTTCTAGGGGAGTGCTAGCACCATGTAGATAAGATTAGGGGAGTGTCGGCACAAAACTGAAAAACAAATGTTGCTTTTTATGGTAAAAATACCCAATTGTTTGCTATGAGAGATTGAGTAAAGGATTTTAAATGTATGTTTTTTCAGTTTACATGGATTAGAACCATGATCGAATGGAAAGAACCCGAGAATGATATCGATGATAAAGAAACATTTCAAAAACCTCAGACAAGGGATGCTTTGAGTAATTGTGGCCTCCTCAAGTATTTCAAATTACAAAAGATGAAGAAAGAAGTTTTATTACTTGAGTATCTGATTGAACTGTGGGATGATGTCGAGCAAGCATTCCATATTGGACCACAATTGCTCAAAATTGAGCTTGATGACGTGTAATTTTTGACTGACCTCTCATGAAGAGGGGCTCCTATCCTTTTTTCTAGGCATAAGGCAACTCCTCAACCTACCGAGGTGTATGTGGCTGACCATTGTATTCCAGGGTCACGATTAGTCGGGGGACAAATCGTCATCAAGGATGTCAGAGATTTGGAACTAATATCTATTTTATTTTCCATTACCAACCTGGAAGGTAGCATGAGTGCACACTTGGCTTCAAAATCTCAAATGTCTTATGATCTACAATGCGTGGAGCCTAGATTATTTAATTGGAGTGCAGGATTCCTTCGGAACGTGAAGGATCAAATCACAAAGTGTAGGATTTGGAAGCACAAACAATTTGGATATGGTTCTTTCTTGGTTTCATTCTTTTTGGAGTGAATACCTTAGATGTAGCCATAGATTGTGCTGATGGAACAACCGAAAATTGAGCCACGTACGGAAATATGGACAAATTTGTCTCCGAGATTGGGGACCGACTCAGAGTTCAAGTTCACGGCTGACTTCTTATCTTGGTGGAGAAGGAAATTAATTGTTATCGAGGACTTTCCATATGCCAGAGTGGATTTCCGAGGTAGCATGGACTTAGTGCTTCCTGAGGGTATCAACTGGGATGTGTGAGGTACGAAACCAGACCTTGTCATGTGTTTTATATTTTGTAATTTATATTATTTTTATGTGTACAAAGAGGGATTTTAACAGATGTTTTGTTTCATCATGCAGATAGAGGCGCATCATGTCTGACAAATATGCTGACACTAGGGCATCGTGGAGACATGCAGATAGTTGTGGAGCATGAGGTGGCAGTGGGAGGAATTTGGGAGGTTGAGAGGAACCTTCGAGGTCTCACTATGGGCATCCCACCTCTCAGGAGGTGAGACATACCTCTTCATTTGCAGAGGCATACAATAGGGGTTCCTTCTTGTACTTAGCATTGGATTTCTGCAAAATCTCCTGGACCTGTTGGTATATGTGTTGAATTCACTTAATGAATCTGGTGTCTTTTTCGATCACAAAATGATCAAGGGAAGATTCAGTCTGTGTGGTGGAAAGAGGAAGTGAAACATAAATGGGTCCCAAGGGTTGGAATCTCAACCCCACCTGAAATGGGCTATGGTCGGTGGAGCTATGGATATCCCTATTGTAACTGTGATGAACATAGGGAAGAATATCATCTTAGGTATGTGGATTCTTAGAGTTGTACATGCGTAGGATGTGCACAATCATTTGATTGACGACCTCTATTTGGCCATCTATTTGGGGGTGGAAAGAAATGGATTTTGTGAGCCTGGTGTCCAACAATGACCAGAGACTCGACCAAAATGTGTTGAGGAACCTGCTATCCTAGTCAGAGATGATGGTCTGTGGTATCCCAAAGTGGAATCACACTCGCTCAAAGAATAGCTTGGCAATATATTCCACTGTGATATTCTTCTTGCAGGTTGTGAGGATGGCCATATTCGAAAACTGATTAAGGACCACAAATATGTAGTCATTTCCTTGGTGGATGAAAGGCCAGACATGTAATCCATTGATATGAATTACCAAGGATTTTTAGGAGTATCAAGAGGGGTGTATAAGCCTTTCTTCTTGATGGTTGGCTTGGAAATGTCACAGGTAGTGCAATATTTGATATACTTGTTGACGTCCTGTCGAAGTTTTGGCCAATAAAATTGTTTTTGAAGAATGACCACAATTTTCTCCACACCAAAATGTCCCGCCATCCGACTGTAGTGGGATTCTGAAATGAACTTTTCATACTCTCTTTTAGGAACACAGATATGGCCCAGGTGGAATAATAGTTCATCCTGAATGTGAAAATCGGTGACAGTCGCACCTGTACCCAAGAGCTGATAGGTGGTGGAAAAGTCTGGATCTTGCTGATAAAGTTGGGGCCACTCAGATGCTTCATGTCCACAGTAATGAAGCACAGTGGTGAGTGAAGCCACAAGAGGTCAATTGAGGAAGTCAATGACATGATTTGAGATACCCGTCTTATACTTGATGTTGATATGGAACTGCTGCAAGTAGATGGACCACTTCTGATGGTAGTCATTCTACAATTTCCCTTGTGTTTGTATGAACTGCAGAGGCTTGTGATCAGAATGTATGATCGTCTCCTTTCCCAGAATGTAATGTTTCTATTGAAGACATGCTTGTACAATGAGATACATTTCCTTATCATAGGTGGGGTATTTCCGGACAATATTTGAGAGTGTCTCATTATGGTATGCCATTGGATGACCCTACTGAGTGAGAATTGCGCCCACAGCATAGTCAGATGCATCGGTCTCAATCTCGAACGATTGTTTCATATCGGGAAAGGAGAGTATTGGATCTAAGCACAATCAATCCTTCAGATCAT
>ML843265.1:8655-19154 GCA_009831015.1 Picea engelmannii
AAACAACATGTGTACCCTTGTAGCATGAAATCACCACATCACACATATAACTTAAGCATGGAGTTTAGGTCCTTCCTCAAAATAAATGTAACATAATAATACTTGTGAGTGTTATATAAAAACAACAACATTCCCTTTTAAATCATATCGCCCATAACATCATATTTGATTAATCATTCTGACAGATATTTTAAACAAAATAAACTGTAGGGCTCATCTCAACCAACTCATAAGCATGTAAAGAATAAGTGTCGTCTCTTCGTCATAGTCACACAAGTTACACAAGGGGTCCCACCTATTAGTATATTATTAAATATAGTTAAATAATAAGGCGCTTACAATCATTTGCAAGAAGGTACCCTATGTTGCGCTTTTGGGCGTCAACAAACTGGCGACTCCACAAGGAAATTTGTTTCCAACAGATTAAGAACTCAGAATGTTCGGTTTCACAGATCGGTGAACATAGATCAAAGAAATATTGGCCGGAATGATTATGTAACAGGGGGAAAAGATGGTTTAGGGAAATAATGAGACGGTATTTTGGGAATAAATCATGGAAAGTGGTACGTGTGAGGGGTTTTTTTCTTGTATGCATAACATTCAATCAATCACAATAAACATGTTTCTTCGTGTTAAGGAGAAATTTTCTGATATGTTTGTTTGAATATCAGGATGGAGGGAAGAAAGGGATAGTATAAAATAGGGAAGAAAACCAAATCATTTATCTAACTACAGTACTGAAAGAAAATAACATTTTCAGCGATGTCTAAAAGGAGGACATCGTGATAGCCATGTAAAATTTATTGTTATTGATCAACAATACTTACAGAATGGCATTGTTGTGGAAAAACTAATCCAAAAAATATTTCTGACAAACATAAAACAACAAAAAATGAAACAACAAAAATTGAACAATCAATTGAACAAAGAAAAAAAAAACAACGAAACATAAAGCTATATACAACAATGATTTCCACATGGCATTTATCAATCAAGTTGGTTCCACATAATGTTTCAAGTGGGAACTGTTTGTCCTATAGGAAAACAATCACTCTTCCAAATCCTTTAAAAGATAATAGTTTGCGCCTAGGACAAAAGCGATTTTGAAAGGACCTAGCCATAATTTTTGAAACTTTTAATGTCTTCCTCTGTCAGCATGGGTTGAGTCCTAAAGAAATACTTTCTCATTTACTTTAAATTTGACAGCCTTTACGCGTTTGTTCAAATGTTTCTTCACATTTTTTTGTCTTCTCTTCATGTTTTCCAAGGCAAACATTCCTTGTTCTTCTAAGGCTAATAGTGCATTTATCCTTTGAGGGACATTGGAAGAATTTAATTCTTCAATCTGTATCATCATCCATAGACATGAGAGTTCCAACTCAGTAGGTAGAATATCCTCTTGACCATAAACAAGCTGGAAGGGAGTGCAACATGTGATTACCTTGGTAGTATAGTGATCTACCCAAAGGGCATAGGTGAGGAGGGTATGCCATTGACGAGGATTATCTTCAACGAGCCTCTTTATGATACTAACCATATTTTTGTTAGTAGACTCAGCTTGCCCATTTCCTTGAAGGTAATAAGATGATGAAGTGAAATGTTTGAAGTGAAGTCTAGGCCCCATTTAGAAAAAGGAAAATCAGGGAGAACATGTTGCAAAGGCATAGCAGAAATACGCTCTTTAGAAGGCCAATATCTGGCGAATTTATAAGAATCTCGAAAAATTGAAGGCCAATAACAACCATTTCTGATGATTTTAAAAGAAGCATCTTTAGAAGAAAAGTGGCCACCAATGTGCATAACGGAATTTGAAGATCCACGAGTTTCCTATAAAAATTTAAGTGCTTCCTCATTATTCACACATCGAATTAATATACCATCAACATACCTTCTGAACAAAAAGTCTCCTAAAATAATATACTTGTAAGATTCAAGATAAAGTCTTCTCCTCTGATGAGGATCTAAGTCATCTGGGAATTTATGATATTGCAAGTAATACACCAGATATTTATACCATGGGTGTACAAGAATAGAAAGGGTTCGACTCTCAATATTAAACAATGTTGAAAGAGGATTATCTTCATCGTAAATATATTCACTTGCTTCAACATGTTGAGCTAAGTGAAGGGCTAAGTCTCATCCCTTAATTTTTTTCAAAGTCATGATGCTTAAATCATGCTTCTGGATTTTGGAAAGTCAATGTGCAAGCTTCCCTGAAAGACAAGTTTGTGAAAGCAAAAACTTGACAACAGGCAAAGGGAATTTTACTTGCGTGTGTTTGCTTAGGATAAAGTGGCAAAATTTCTCTACATCTTTAACAAGAGAAAATACATATTTCTCAATATAAGAGTACTTGAATTCGTCATCTGATAAACTTTGGATCATGTAAGATACAATTTTTCATTATTCTGATCATCACATTGCAAGAGAATAGCATAAACTGCGTCCTTAGTGGCATTAGTATATATAATAAAATCTTTCTTAAAGTCTGGTTTCGCCAGAACCGGTGCGGAGTTGATTTCCTTTTTAATCCTTACGAAATAATTTTCGACATCATCTGTCCAAGAAAAGGAGCGATCTTTCTTTAGAAGATTATGAATTGGTTTAACCATTAAAGCAAAATCAGGAACAAACCTGCGGACAAAGTTGATAATACCCATAAAGGCTTGAACCTCCTTTTTGGAAGTGGGGGCAGGAAGGTTCAGGATAGAAACAATCCTTTCGGGATCTATGCTTATTCTTGAATCAGAAACTATATGTCCTAGGAGCTTTCGCTTGGTGATGCCAAAAATATATTTATAAGGATTTAAAGAAATGTCGATTTTTTCACATCGCATGAGAACTTTCCCGAGATGACCAAAGTGATCCAATCGATTCTTTGAATAGATAGTCAAATCATCAAGATATACTTGGATAATTTTACTGATTAGATCATCAAAATCTATTTTCATAGCTCTCTGGAAAGTGGCACCTGCATTAGATAGGCCAAAAGGCATGCATTCATAAACAAATGTGCCCCAGTGTGTAGTAAAGGTGGTTTTGTATCTATCAATGTTTTTTACCTTGATTTGATTATATCTAGAGAAACCATCAATTAAGGACATCATTTGTGCCCTATGACCTGATGCAAAATCATTTCCATATTATGGATAGGAAAATGATCTTTTACGCTTTCTCTATTCAATGCGCAAAAATCAACGTATGACCGAATCTGACTAGTTGTTTTCCTAACAGGAACCAAATTTGAAACCCACTCAGAATACTTAACTGGAAATATTATACCATCTTTCAAAAAAATTTCCAACTCCTTTCTAATAGTAGATTCAAGTGCGAAGTTAATGGGTATTTGTTTTTTCCTAACTAGTTTTACCCCTTCATTGATCGAAATGGCATGTTGTACGAGAGCAGGATGAAAACCACGAAGATCCTCGTATGACCATGCAAAACCACCTTGAAATTCATGTAGTAGTTCTGTGAATTTTTCCTTTTCTTCGTCCGAACATTGGGCACCTAGTTTAACCATCTTTGGAGATTCAGACGTCCCAAGGTTCAAGGAAATGGTATCACCCACTTTCCTTTTCGACTCCTCTTCCTTACATGTTTCTTTGTTGCCTACATCACTCGACGAAAATGAAATCTCAAGAGGAGTCAATCCTTTTAGAAAATTTTCATCTTCCATAGATATGATTTCCTTAGGCTTAAACAATTCATTTTGTATGAAAGCACAGATGCCTTCATCATTAGGGAAAACTAGCCATGATTCTACATTATCTGGAATGCGAGGACGATATAAATATTGAAAAGTACAATCAAGCCTTTGAGGTAGAAGTTGTCGAGTAGGAGATGTCGCAAATACAACTAACCTATCGTCCATTGAATTAAGTTATCTCTTAACATGAGTGATGTTAAATGATAATAGGTTCGATATAAGCATCCAAACAACTTGGGTATAGTGTTTCATAAACTTATTTCTAGGAGAATATATTTTATGCACAAGGTTCACAACAAGTTCAGAATCACCAAAAACTGTAAGGTGGTCACAACCAACGTTATAAGCATTTTCAATGCCTAGAAGTAAGGCTTCAAACTCAGTGACATTGTTCGTGCAAACAAATTCTAACCTATAAGAAAAGTTGTGGATTTTACCTATAGGTGAGTACAATATAATTCCAACTCCATTACCTCTGTTTGAGCATGATCCATTGAAATGTATATGCCACATACCATCTTCTAAATCAATTTGTTCTAAAATAGTGTCATCCTCATCATCAAAGATATAGTACACCCCTATGTCTTCCTCGAGATAGTTTACATTCGGTTGAGCAATTCTCTCTATGTATGGTGAAATTATTCCTTCTCTTAGGACTATAATATTATTTCCATTCTGGGGAATAGATAAGTGTGTTCTATCAAGCGAAAGATATCCACCTGTTAGGGCTTGCGAGTCTCTTCCTAGGATAATATAATAGTTTCTTACTGGCATGTCTATTACTTGGATGTTGAGGGTTGTCCTTATTTCAGGATGTGCACACAGAACTAAAGTTACATCTTTGAATTCACCTATAGTTGACTGTTGCAGACTGTTATAGGGGAGCATGCTTCTAGAATTTTCATTAGTGCATGATACACCTAGCTCCTCCATGATTATTTTTGACATTATGCCTGGGCTCGAACCGCCATTAATTAGGCAACAATGGGCTATCTTATCCATAATTTTTACAAAAATGAAAAATGGAGGGTTTTTTACAGGGGGTCTAAAATTATTTACACATATCTTATTTACACTGGGATCATCTTCTTTTTTCTCTTCACAAAGATTGGCTATGGTGGAAGCTTTTCCTTCGATAAAATTCTTGAGATGATTTCGTTGTTCAGGGACGAAAACCATGTACAAAAGAGTAGCATCGTCCTTGATATTAGCCAATTGGTTAAGGGTATTATACTTGGAAGAGGGAAGAGGGGAATGAACTCCTTGACTTTTGGGAATTTTGATAGTTTGTACATTAGTTCCTTGTGAATATGAGGCTAGGGTGGAAGAAGTATGAGGAGGATCGTATTTCCCTTTAGGAGCATAAGATTTGTTCCTAGTATTTGTGATCATAACATCTTCTGGTTATGTCCAATATAGAACAATGATAGTGGTTTCGGGCTTCTTGCCAAAGATTTTATCTCTGGCACTCTTCTTAACTTCACAAGTACTTTCTTCATGATTTTCTTCGCAGAAGTTACACCAACTGTGAGACATAATGGCATTGGGTTGAAAACTATTTTCATTTGTATTCCTAAAAGGTGTTGTGGAAGAAGAAGATTCCCCAGGAGTAAGTGAGGGAACATTCCCCTTTCGTTCATAGGCTATCATTCGATTGTTCATATCTTGTACAAGTTGTAGGAGGGTAGACATAACTGTTTGTTTGAATGAGTCTCCTTTAGGGAGACAAGTTATTTTAAGTTGCTCTTCGTACTCTAGGAAAGTGTGGAGAGCGAAGCCAAGATTGTCAATAGCCTTTTCTTAGATCCTACAACGATAAGGAGATGGAAGCGCATTATAGTAATGCATGAAAGGGACTTGGTTTTGGGGGTGGATTATTTTAGGGATTTGATTGTACAATTTGGTGAAGCAGAGGTTAAAGGACTTAATAGTCTCACCATCTTTGTAAGAAATATTGTTATATTCCCTTAACTATTCAGTCGAGCTCTTGGATTGTCCATAAGTGGACTTGAAACAATAAACCAACTCTTTCCAAGTGGAAAGGATCTTTGGAGGGAGATCAAAGAAATCAATTATTTCTTTCCCTTCAAGGGAGTTGACAAATAAGTGCATGCATGTATCATTATCGTTAGCCCCGATATTATGGTTAGAAAATTCCACTAGGTGTTCATTTGTAGAAACAATATTATTCCCTGAGAACTTAGGAATATGGTCTTTGAACTTGGGTAACGGATGAGTAGCAGGTGCTAGATTCAAGGGAGAAGATACGTGCCATGGGGTGGCCATAACATCTTCCTCAAAATGAAAAAGCTCATACTTCTTTATAACTTTAGCAAGGTTGGTAGCCAATTGTATAGGAACTTGATGACTATATAGACTATTGATTACCGATGAGGCCGAAGGTTGGGATGATGAAGCACCTCCAACACCACTAGCACCACCCGCATATGCCATTTTGAAAGTGATGGGTAAGGGAGAAAAGTGTGAGCTGGCAGAATCAGACAAAGTCCTTCTTAGAGTGCTTTCTTGGGTCAACAAAATGGCTTTCCTCCTTCCTATTTCAATGATAGGAGTAGCTTCAGGGGACAATCCTCTTCTTCTTCTAGAAATGCGAGGATTTGAGGACATGAAAACAACGACCAAAGACTTAGGAAAAGGGAGGTTACTGCTGATTTCTAGGCTACCTTTTCCTGGCTTCCCAATGTTCATGGATACTTATATCTTGTTCAAATACTTCCCAACATTCACAGATACTTATATCTTGTTCAAATACTTCCGAAGAGCGTTCAAGCTCAGCCCGAGTACTAACAGTTTCTAGGATAGTATTGAATAAGGCCAAGGAAATGCTAGTCTGGTCTTTAAGACCATGTTCAATATTAGGTTGCCTTCTACTATCATGAGAAAAATCAATCAAAGAGTACTAAAAAAATTCCAGAAAGATTCAAAGATAATCATGAATACAATCAACTAGAGAGATATGGAAGATCTCCCAAGTATGGTTGCCAAATAAATGTTGAGGAGAAGGTATGGAACACCCTACTCAATCATTTTCAGATCTTTCTTAGCTAGGACAAGATAGTTGGGAATTTCACCTGGGGTCTATAGCTTCAAAACATTCACTGAATCCACAAGTATTAATTACAAGGATCAAGGCTAGTTTTATGTTTGTATATGTTGCAAAGTAAAAATAAAATTTAAACAAATCTACAAGAATGTGTACAAATTTTACAATAAAGTAAACATGGAGACCAAAAGCGAAAGGAGGAAACAAGTCATGAAAACACATGTATGAGAAAGGACAATAATATGATTTTATTTCATTCCGAGATACAAAAAATGTATTTCTCTTTACAAACCCATGCGAGGGTATGGACCAAATTCAGATTTAGGTCTCCGACAGTAAAATAAAATTGAAATTAATGATCTGGATCAACTTGCCACAAAATGTTGCCATTTGACTCTGCAAGATATTCTTTATCAACCATGAAAATTAATTCACAAACAAACAAGAATACACAGACTATCAAAGATGAATCAAATACCTTTAAAACAAGTTGCTGAAAAGTATGATTCAGGTTTGAATCTTGTTGCCTTCAATAAGACCATGTTGTCAACAAGAGGATTAGGCTTTCAAGTAAACTAAAAAATGAATGAAAACTGAACTATCTCATTAACTAAAGAGAAAACCTTAGTCTTGTCTTTCTCCTTCTATTCTCCCTCTGTCTCCTCCTCTCATTGAACCTTTATTCTTTCTCGATAAGTTGAGGTAGTTCAACTACTTCCTTTGGTTAAGTCAAATTAACTTAAATAATTAGTTTAGGGAGAATTAATTAATAATAATATATAAATAAGGGTCTAGTTAATAATTACTAAATAGGTGGGACTCCCTTGTGAATCCCATCATTATCTTGTCAATCATCAAATATAAAATGAAAAATTTATCATTTGGATCATATAACACCCTTATATTTCCCATGGATATCATTTTAATCGAACATTTAAATATCAACAAAATTTAAGGACATATCCCAAGAAAAAATATATCCATTTTATCCACAAAAATATCCAAACTAAAGCTTGTTGTCCAAAATAAGTTGAAAATTATTAAACATTGTCTTCATCACTGAAAAGCATAAAAAAAAGAGCATTTAAAATCCATATTTGGTGCTTTGCGAGGCATATTTCCTCTTCTCACTATTGTCTCCAACTAACTTTTCTTGGGTAGCCCTTGGTTGGTTAGACCCTTGGGGTTGTATTTCGCTGATCACATGGGAAAAACCATCTTTTAGGTGGATACGTGAAGACACAAATTTAGCATACTTTGTGGATGGGCTGGAGGGAGAGGCTGATGCTTTTCCTTTTTCTTGCACGGGTTGTGGGATATTGGTTTTTAATCTTTTGTTGGCGTGCGAGGATTGTACTAGTGAAACAATAGGAACAATTTGAATATTGGTATTAACTGGTGGTGGTAAAGGTAAGGACACAATGGGCCAACCACGGTGGTGGGATACAAGATGGTGGACAATTTACTGCCAACCGTCATTAGCGGGGACTTCGGGTTGGATTGACACATGTGGAGGAACAAAAATCTCGAGAAAATTATGAGGAGGTTGAAATGGGGGTCTGTCAAGTCGGGGATGCAATATACCATGGCCAACCAAATTGAAAAACCCAGCTTGAAACAACTGGTTTAACTCTTGTGGATCAACATCAAAGTGAATAGAAAATCGAGGCCTTTTATGGCCTCACTGCCAGTTAGCTTTGCCTCTATTATTTCGGCCATTACTGCCCCTGCTGAAAAAACTCATCCTGTAGCAATATTTAACCAGTCGAGAAAAGTTCTTAATAACCCATACATGAAACTCTACTTAAATAAATCAAGAGTTGGCTCTATTATTTACTACATGACGCATGCAATCCATCCATAAAAAAAAAACATTTATTAATTTCCACACAAACATGGAATTGATAGGGTCATTGGGAGTATGGAGGGCTTGTATTTAGCGTAAAGTGATTTCACAAAGGGGGAAATATTTATGAATATTGTTCAAGCAATCAACAAAAACAATGAACTTTGTATCTAAACATATCTAAGAACAAATCATCAATCATTGTCGCTTCATTTCTTGCATTTCCATACAGTCTTTTCTTTAAAAATGAGTAACAACAGAACATGGAGAGAAAAATGCAATTGGGATAATGAGGGGAGTGTATTTTGCGAAAAATGGTATAATGGAAGGGACTCCCATGTATATTGTTCTATTAATATATCAAACAATGTCATCTTTGCCATTAATTAACAATCACCACGTCTTATTGTTTCCAAAAATGAACAACGGACTGTTTCTCCAAAAAACTACCCAAAACTGGTGTTTCTTTTCAAAACTGTTCATTTGCCTTAGAAATTTATTTTCACAACAACCAAGTCATATTTTATTGCCCAAGAATTATTTAACAATAATAACACTGCTTGTATAGAACAGGGTCGAGGAGTGAACAACATTGTAACAATCACATCCAACACAACAAACAATGGAGGAAAGGACATACTGCGGTCCATGATTTAATCACTAATGCATTTTAAATCGCCACAGGATTACACAAAATGGCCCCAAAAGAGATCCCTTTGTATGACATAATTCAAAATTGAAATTTCAAATAACAACGCTCCTAAAATCACTTTCATTCTTGTTCACAAAACTCACTCAACACATATATAATTCATCCACAAAGGTATTCCTTTCATACATAATTGAACACACAGTAGGTCGTAACCCTTAAATAATGATTTTGCAATGTTGTCATCATCCCAATATCTCCACAGGATTGACTATATTACGAGACAAATGAGTGAGCTTAATATTCTATCCATTTTTATACAACAAATAATCCACTAATCCCATGACAAAAAATGAGCACGAACAATGCCTTTATCAAATTCTGGGTTGGCCACCTCCATAATAATTTCCAATACACAGGGTTCAATACATAACAGTGAAGAGTAATGCGGTAAGGGGGAGGAGCTAGACAAATTGAGGGTTAATCCAAAAGGAGCACGAGAAGTTTAAAACTTCTACAAAACTTTGCATTTATATTCAAAGAGTTTTTACAAGGACGCGGGCATAATGGGCACATAGACTAATAACTTAAATGACATGCAGAGTATTCATATAACCCATAGGTAAGGAGCAGTGATACTCTTAGGGAATAAACGCAAAACAAGAAACTAGAGGCAAGGCAGGCTCGAGAGTCCCCAACTGTATTCTTTCCCACAAGTAAATCACGAATACCATATACAGTAAGAACATCCACACAACTTTTCAATGTGCATGGTTCAAATACAACGCCACAAAGACCAACACTTAACCACCAATCCATACACAGAAAAAACTCCATATATTATAAATTTGGAAATGCACAGACCACAAGCAAACTCAAGAGCCAACTGTTGACTTAATTAAAGAGCAGAGCGAAACATTCATGGATGGAGCAGCAATAAATCCATACCTGTGTAAAAATTGCTAAGGAGAAACAACCAAGCTTGTATACCTCTTCCACAACCGAACAAAACAGATCAACATAAACCAACAAGAGCAAATGCAAAATGAATAGGGTGGTGATCTGAAAATGGAATGTACTTATTTAAGGGTGCAAGGTATCCATTTCCCATAATTTCAAATGTGAGTTATACACTCCAAGTGACCTCTGAAAATGTGAAAACTTCTTATTTCTTATACAGAGATAGACTGTAGGGGCATTCACTGGACATGTCACCTCTAAAGAGAGGATG
>ML843265.1:19204-36071 GCA_009831015.1 Picea engelmannii
TCATCTTCAGAAAATAAAGACATCAAAATGATAAAGCAGTTCACCCCCTCTGGGCTACATCTGCTGGACCAAACCTCCCAAACTAGGCTTGTCCTCTTGTATTAAAAATGCTACAAAGGCTAATACAAGAATATGAGTGTCTCAAAAGACAGAACTGACTGTAAATACAGAATCAGAAGATAAGAATTAGTTGAACATGCTCTTTCCCAAACACTAAACAGTGAAAATGTACCTTATACAGTACTTTCCCAAATTGGCCCTGGTGGCCCTTTAATCTTGAATGGAGAATTTAGAGGTGAATATGACCTCAATTGGTTCTAAAACCTCTGCCATCAGACTCAGAAGGTCGAAAATAGCAGACATAGGCTTTTGAATCACCAAAAATGGGTGAACATAGCCCCCAAACAGCTCAAGCACTGAAATGGCCCTGGTGGCCCTGCAAGCTTCCCTGAAGCTAAACAATGAGAAGAAATCCTCAACAGGAAAAACGAGCTGTAGAAATAGATTCAAAATGCTGAAAAACTTTAGGAATGACCTTCGTTCCACATTCACTGGCTGCACAATTCCCAATGCAACTCCCAAACTGATTTGGCCCTAGTGGCTCCTGGAACTTCCACGAAGAAAAATCACCTACAAATGACCTCAGATGGCCCTGAAACCTATGCCAATGGCTTCAGAAGGTCGAAGAGACCCAAAATCCACTAAAATTTTTCGAAGAATGGTCTCCTGTAGCAAAATATATCTCAATAACTAACTCCCCCCTCTTTTCCCCAACAAAACTCCACCAAAATAGGAGTAGTGGGAGTTAGCCAAGCTAAAAATAGAAAAGGCGCCAAAAGAGGTAGACTCCGCCCCAAAAACGCGCCAACTGTTAGAAAACCGTGGCATCTAACGGTTTAAACATGGTAATGTGAACGTGGCAAACCGTGCGCATAACCATCCGCCCAAAGGGTTAGCGCCACGGTTATGCCCGTGGTCTTATGCACAATGGGGCTGGTCCTTAGGGGCTGGCCCCCTATTTACGCGCCTCCAACCATGTGTCTACTTTTTAAAAGAAACGCTCCCTTTGCAATGTAACCAACAGCCTTAGCCCGTGTGGTTAGGGCGCGGGGTTGTCATAGCAACGACCCACGGTCGAATCCCTTCAACTCTTGGTCGCGCGTTCAAATGTGAATTTTTGGAAATGGACAGGTGGCGGCCTACGCGCCCACCAAATTTTTGATTTAGAAAAACCCATTTCCTAATGTTTTTTCTTTAATTTTTCTTTTTTTTTGTTTTTATAATTTCATTATATTTTTTTTGTTATTTTATAATGAAATAAGAAATTTCTGACTGGGATAACTTTGTCATGCAGAGTCGGTTTTGCGTGCCGTTCGCGCCAGCAGGATTGTATCGACGAGACCTATCCCGTCGTTCCAACTTGAACCATTTCGAAGCAATTTCAATTTTGAGCAATTTTACGACACTTGGTCCTGAGCTCCTGATCAGGTGGCGAGCTCGAGGAGGGTTAGAATGATGTGCATTTACTACATGTTATATGTACATTCATCCATAGCTAGTACGAGCAAGCTAACATATAACACATCAACCACTAACTCCAAATCAATTAATGCAGGTCGAATACACCACCATTTTCCTAAGTATCCAATTTAACAAATGCGCCAACCCTTGTTTAAAAAATCCAATGTGACATATCTCAAATACTTGCTAGGGATACCATATTCCAACCTTACTTACAATTCAAACAATGTGTGTACCCTTGTAGCATGAAATCGCCACATCACACATATAACTTAAGCATGGAGTTTAGGTCCTTTCTCAAAATAAATGTAACATAATAATACTTGTGAGTGTTATATAAAAACAACACCATTCCCTTTTAAATCATATCGCCCATAACATCATATTTGATTAATCATTCCAACATAGATTTTAAACACAAATAAATTGTAGGGCTCATCTCAACCAACGCATAAGCATGTAAAGCATAAGTGTCCTCTCTTCGTCATAGTCACACAAGTTACACAAGGGGTCCCACCTATTAGCATATTATTAAATATAGTTAAATAATAAGGCGTTTGCAATCATTTTCAAGCAGGTACCCTATGTTGCGCTTTTGGGCGTCAACAATGCCCATGGTGAATCTATTTAAGATATGTGTATTGTTCAAAAGGAGTTAAGAAGTCTTCCTTAAAATTTTTATCACATCACTATTGTTATAGAAGAGTACCCTTGCCAATTTGTTTAGAAGTCTTCAAGTACATGAAAACATGTTAAAAAATAAATGAGGAGTATGTTACCATCAAAACTAGTAGTCCTACAAGGTCTTAGACTGCTATGGGAGAAGCACAGGGGATGGGTGCCCAATGTCACCATAACACCTATTATTTCCCTATTCAAGCCAAACTCCTACACTAAGAGGCTTTGGGAGGTGTCCCTAAAATTAACACTTCACCACAAGAGTATTGAGACCAGTGCCTAAAAGAGTACACTAAGTGAAGGTAGGAGTTAACTATTTAATGGCTTGCTAAAATAAAAGATACTACATAAAGTAAAATGACTTAACAACAAGATAACTTACCCTTACTCTAAAAAAATTGATAAAATGAAGTACAAGAGAGAGGGGAAATGTTCTTACCACTTTTCAGATGACTTAACATGTGATTACCTCAACCAAAATGGCTAGAAATGAGTGATTTCCTCCCTGTCCTATTATGTCATACCTGCAAAACAAAGTAAAACGCAAAAAAAAAAGGAATGTGGCTCTTTGAGGCCTCCCAAAAGTGAAAAAATGCACTAGATCACTAGATATGTGGGTAAGAAGGTTAGGGAAACAAGATATAAGTGTTTACTAAGCCCAAAATCCTTCAGATCTGTTGTAAATTTAATTTCCAACAAGTTGAAAATTACTTTTGCAGAATTGGGGTTCAAATCCCTCTAAGGTCAAAACACAAAATTTGCTAGAACCAATAAAACCAATTGTTGAGTTGTAGTTATGCTCTATAATGACTAGAAACAAAGATATAATGTGCAAATTAGATCTGGAATTGAAACATAGGGGTTTAGGAAGAAAATACTTACAAAATGTGCTCTTTTAGTGTGTCAACCAAGTGCAGATATGAAGATTTTGCTTGTTGTTATAGTGCATATTTTCACACTTTTTCTCATATAAACCCTTGTAATAGACGTTTAATGAAGCGCAAAACTCAATGGAATATATATATCTCAGGGTAGGGAAAATCCCAAGTGGAAAAAACCCCACGATCTACTAGCTTATGGAAAATAAAATTGAAATACAAAGCTAGGATATGATTTTTTTTGGTATTTTATAATAAAAGGTTTGATTTTGAGTGTTTTGAAATAAAATGGTTGAAGAGGATGAGAGATATTTTTACCTTTACCTTTTACCTTAAGTGTCTCTGAGTTTGTGCAATTATGACTTCGTGAGCTTAATATTGGTCGGATAGATTTCTATATGATTGGGTTTGGAGTGGAAGCACTATCGTCCCCAATGCTAGAAATTTATCAATAAATGGGTTCTTTCTTGGATATTGCTAGGAAATCTCCTCTACAGGATGGTTTCCAAGACAACCAATCAACTTTGGTCGAAGAGATAATACACCACTTGGTTGAATTACTTCCAAAGGAGTTGGTCCAACAAATTGGGTGTATTACCCTTGGATCCCACAAAGATAGTAAGCAAATGAAGGCCTATCTTCTCTCTTCCATGTGACTATGTAACCCATCAATGGATTGATTTATTATGTTATTCAAATCTCCTAAAGAACCCCTATCAAAGCACAATTAACAATATCCAAGACCAAGAAAAGAAAACATTATAGTAGATAATCCATAGTGACACAAGATAATTGAGTTCTTGAAAATGGCATTATGATATCACAAAGTTTCAACCACAAAAATGAGAGGAGTAGCTAGCCTTATATAGCAAAATTTGTAATGACTAGTTTCAAACTCAATCATAAAAAACAAATTTTCTTGGTTTGCTCATCCACAATTGGTTGGAGGCTAAACCATTGATATATATTTTGTATTACATCCATTAATGGTCAAAATGGGATAAATCCATTTAAAATCCTTGACCAATTTGATTTTTCCACATGAGAGGTGCACCCCACTAGGAGAAGAAATCGATTTGGTGGAGGAAATAAATTTGGGGACATTTTCCTCTGAAAACTGAGCAAGTACAGTCATATTTTGTCCACATTGACTATTATTCCTTCCAATGATTAGTTTTACTTGTCAAATCAATTAATGAGTAGTTGTAATTTGTCCCAAAGAAGATGATTTGGTAATTTAATGGTTAAATCAACCACTTTGCTTGGAATATAACATCTTTGTATAAAATTAATTATTTTGCATGTGGAGAAGGAATATTTGGCTTGCCAAAATTATTCCAATGCTATAATACCCCAAACGTTCCACTCCTTGACCATTTGACCTTGCGAAATGTGCCCAACCATTTTCTAGAAGAAGTGGGACGATTTTCTCTTGCGAGGCAATATCTCCCTCAATATTCCAACAATCAGAATTTTGTGACATGGGTTTTGCTCGTAATTTGTTTCTGCTAATTTTGAACCCAATGTTGTATATTTTCATACGGGGTGCACTGCAGGAAAAGATGCGCAATGGTGAAAACTCCCTTAGTATTTCATCAATCACAATTTTTCTATTTGGGTTTTGCTTGTGAATTTTTCTTGCTAATTTTGAACCCATGTTGGATTTTTTCTTTGGGAACCATTGTGTCAAAAGACGTACATTGCATGAAAAGACGTACAATGATGAAAAAATTGTGAGACTATCATGTTGAGAACAAAAATGATAATGCACCATGGCTAAGGTATGCCTACAGACTCAATAGAAAAATAACCATGTGGTAAGACATAATTGTGCATGACATGGACCGGACTAGGCCCCACAAACTGCAATCACCCCTACATAAGACCTGTAGCTTCACACAATCATGTGTCCCCATAGATCCATGCCACAACCTACAATTTTTTCCAGGACGAGTTATGGTGAGATGGGACATAAAGGGACTGATCATGATCAGACCAAGTCTGGAAGTCTACTACAAATATCATCCACTATGGTTTACATCGATTTAACTTGCATCCTTGGGCTTACAATGGTGTAGCCAAGTGAAAATATATGCTACCTCTTGGAGAGGTAACAGAGCCCTTGGATCAAGTATTTCAAAGAAAATTGAAGGTTGATGACGAGAAGAAGCATTATTCCATTTCCATGAATTATGCTTCCACTTCTTCATAATCATATCATAGAGGAGGTAGAGGCCATGGAGGAGCTAGAGGAAGAGGAGGTTGTGGTGGAGGAAGAATAAATAACCCTCGGAGAGGCTATCTTCATTGTAGCTAATGTAACAAAGATGACCACCTTGAACAATATTGTTTCGAAAAGAAAAGAGACACCTCTCAAGAAAATTTTAGTAATGATCAATGTGAGAACTCTCAAAAGTTGTTTCTCACATGTAATAGTGTTGAAGCTAAATAATATTCTATATGGTATCTATATGGTGGATACTCAAATCATATGACTGGAAATAAAATTTTATTTGTAAATTTAGATGAGAGTGTGAAGCAGAAAGTTAATTTTGGCAATAATAATTAGGCATAAGTAATGGGAAAAGGTTCTCTTTCCATAAAATCCAAGAAGTGAAGTATTATGTATGTATGATCTAGGAGGATCCATGAATGCCCACAAAGATCCAGAATGGTTCAAAAATGCTCAAAATTCAAATGATTCAAATCGTCCTGAAAATTCCATCATTGCGTAGAGATTGGCGATAGATTTCTAATGGCGCAAATTTCACCTCAAATGGAGTTTGTATGCAAAAGTTATGAGAGGTCAAAGTTTAGGTCAAACATGAAAAGTCAAAGTCAAAGGGGTAAAAGGGTGACATGTGTCACCACTGCAAGGGTGACACGTGTCACCACTGCAAGGGTGACATGTGGCACAACCATACAAGTGACATGGCCACACCACAAGAACCACATGTACTGGTTGTATAGAGATCGGGTAGTTGAGTTGGAAATCGTAGCTCCAAGTGGACGAATGACACATTGACATGTGGTATTGGAGAGCCAATGAGAGGTTTCCAAGTGGTAGCCTCCCATTGGCATATTTGTTAATGGTTGTATAAAATGTTTGGGATTCGACAAGGGTTGAACCCGCGACCTCCCAAAAGTCTAACAAAGCTCCCACTACCAACGAGACACCACAACAGATCTTAACATTCATATGGATTATTATTTATTTAAAATGATATATGGTAAAGTTTGGGTGGGGATAAGGTCGAGGGATTATCCCTAACCCATATCCTCTAGTTACATGTTATGTTATATGTGTTATGATCCAAAATGCTCAAAATATCATAAAATTACAGAAGTACACACCATGTACAAAATGTCAACGTGGAGCACAACTCCAAGATAGATAAGTTACACAATAACACCTTAAAGAATAGGGGAACCCCCTCCAATTAACCAAAGACCATTCATACTTCACAATTCACATCTCAATAATGAATACATGATCTCTTATATATAGTTATTCACACTTGCACATGAGGCCCCTTTATCACATTACATGTACATTTAGGCCCCTATATGCCCCCCCTTGGGGTCATATCATATACATTTAGCCATATATATGCCCCTCTTGGGTCATACCATAGTACCCTCCTTCAAAATGATTTGTCCTCAAAGCTTTGCATTTAAAGGCTTCACATGTGATGAAACCAAGTAATATGACTTTCTTATGTTCCTGATTTCTTCATTCCATTGTTGATGATCTATCCATCCAAAATCAACTCTTTTCGGTCTTAATCCTTGGTGTCTAGTTGTTGAATAATTTTCTTTCCTTTGATTCCAAGTATTTTTGTTAAAGCTTCTCCAATTTGTAGTCATTGTTGGTCTCTGATAATAGCTTGTTGAAGAGTAGTTTGGTGATGCCTTGTTCCATGAATATTGACAAGTATTCCATCTTCTTCCTTCATAATGTTGATATTGTCCTTCTTGTCTTCCTTGAAATGTTTCTTGGTAATGAGGCTGTCGATATGGTTTCACATTTGATGGTCTTCCTTCACTCTGCACATGCATTTCATCTATCTTCTTTTCAATGATAATGGAATCCTCAATCATCTTTGCTTAGTCTTTGATTACTCTAGCCTTCAAGATAATACCATCATATTTTGCATGTACATCCTCTAGATGGAATTCAACTTCTTCAAATATCTTTTGTTGACCTTCTTGAATCTTGTCTTCTTTCTCCTTTTGAAGCTGCAATGTGATCCCATCTAACAAATTCTGACTTCCTTATTCAATTTTGGCTTGCATTTTTTACTTTACCTTATCTGTATTTAAGGATTCCTCAACCTTCTTGCAAATTTCCTCTTGTAGTATTTTGATAGATTCTTCATCCAAGATTCTTATTTCTTCTTTATTTTGACAATTATTCTTTTCTTATTTCAATCTCTTAACCTCATCCAATATTTTTTTACTATGGCTTCGTAATCTACATATCTCTTCATCTTTCTTTTTCAAATCTTCTCTTGATTCATATTTTTTTCCACTTGCCTTTGCTAGTATTTTCTTGCTTTAGATTCTTAACCTCCTTAATGAGTGATTCATTAAGGGATATTATCTTAGATAGCTCCTCACAATTCTTCTTAATCTCTTCCTTTTCTTCTTTTAATTCATCTTGAATTCTATACATTTCCTCCATTTTTGTATGCCTAATCCATTTATCTGAGAAGATTTTTTCAAATTCTTCCCATGTGCAGTGTCGTCTAGTATTTTGATAAACACTCATCCACCACTTCCAAGATTCATCAAAAAAATAATCTCTTGCTTTCCTAGGAGTCATATTATATTCTTTTACCAACCTCAACCATTCCATAGGATTGATTTCATATTTATCTCCATCTCCTGTAAATTTAGGTATTTCCATTGATTCTTAATTGAGGTCTAACCCCAATCCTTGAATTCAAACCTCTGTATATTAAGGATAAATGTATCAAATAGTTATAATCATTGTTCCAATATTCTCTTCTATGTGTTATATTTCCAATGAATTTTGAATCAGCTCAATCAGACATTCCAATCAAAAGTTATGATAGTTTTAAGGGAACATACCTTTGAAACCCTGATTTGGAGTCTGTTCTCCTGACCGACCTTACTTATGATGTATCTTTGCAATTTCGGCCCTTCTCAGTATGAAATTGTGACCTGTAGTACTCTTAAATTTCTTCTCTGCAATGTCACAGGTCTGACAAAAATTGGATGTGTCAAGTGGAAGTTATGATAACTTCCCCACACCTTGTTGAGTTTTGGCCTTTCTGGTAGAGAGAACTTGTACAACGTGCCCCATACATGATAATTGATATAAAATTCCGAAAATTGTACCAGAAATACTATAGCATGTGCACTATTCAATGCAACTAGTCTCACTCAATTTGGATTCTATATGAATAAGTTATGGTTGTTTTACTCGGAACACCTGTTTGAGACTAGTCAATAGGACTACTCATATACCCTATGTTCCACAAGGTGTATATACACAATTAGGATGACCCAAAAGATGAAATTTTTATCAAATATACCTTGATAATTTATATGAATATCCTCCAGATTTCAGGTTCTGAAACATTACAGAAAAAAATTTATAGCGAAAATTCCGCGATGACTAAATTCAGAATGATTTCATAACTCTATCTTACACAGTCTATATCTATACAAGTATAAGGTCTCAGGAGATGAAACTTGAACCCAACGTACCTTTATCTGTATACCAAATAAAATCTAAGGGGTTCCTTCTGAAACGTCTTAGAAAAATATTTATAGCAAAAATTCCAAGGTGTCTCAGATGTAATAGTGAAACCCCAAGACCTTGAGGTCTGATACCAAATGTTATGATCCAAAATGCTCAAAATATCATAAAATTATAGAAGTACACACCATGTACAAAATTTCAACATGGAGCACAACTCCAAGATAGATAAGTTACACAATAACTCCTTAAAGAATAGGGGAACCCCCTCCAATTAACCAAATACCATTCATACTTCACAATTCACCTCTCAATAATGAATACATGATCTCTTATATATAGCTATTCACACTTGCACATGAGGCCCCTTTATCACTAGGCCGACCCTATTACATATGTATTTACACATTACATGTTCATTTAGGCCCCTATATGCCCCCCCTTGGGGTCATATCATATACATTTAGCTATATATATGCCCCTCTTGGGTCATAACAATATGACCGTGTGGAGTTTGCACCATATCTGCGGAGGTTAGACTATATGGTAATTATAACATATAGTTTCAAACTATATGTTAGGAATATTTAAAACCACTGTGTAACCAAAGATAAATACGTGAGGAAGTTATAACATATTATAGTTTATAACTTATAACAAAAAGCACCGATGTATATGGAGGTCGGAGGGAATGGAACCCCCGACCTGCCAACAAATACAAACAACTTAAGTAACCCCACTAACCAACATGCCATATATGGCATACATTGTAACAAAATCCAACTTATTTGTATTTAATGACTTCCATAAATTATGGGATTTGGTTAAGGGGCATGCCCTATTTAATGGTGTGCAACCCAAGGATTTAGACACATAATTAATGCATAGAATTTCCTCGTAATGTGTGTTGAAGGTACAAGGCATATGGGGTAACACCATAAAGCATGTTGAGGAGTACCTTGACAAAATTTCAAGTATTTTATATCATTTTTGCATGATTTTTCGTCAGGAATCAAGCGGTTCACTCTATTTTTACATTTTAGCAACATGTAAAAAGGTCATTGTAAAACAAAAGCATTTGAGCATAAATATAAGAAGTATCTATTGGAAGTGGACTCGGAGAGGTATCCCAAATTGGGTGAACTTCGTTTTTTCATACTTGTGTATGTGATTATATTATTGTTGTTCATTTCAAGTTCAATTATTTGTAAGTTATTTATCATTAAAGTGAATTTGGTTAGTTAAGTTCTTCACATGTAATTTGCAAAATAGTCAAGCGATCATTTTATTTCAAAGATCAAGTAGGTGTTTATGTGTATTTAAAATTATCAGCATCCAAGGATTTTTCGGATCAAGTTGGTATCAGAGCCAGGTTTTGACAAGTATTTTTCAAGTGAATGCTTACAAGAGCCAAACTCAAACTTGGTAAAGGAAAACTTGGAAGTTATAAGTCTGAAATTGGAAAAATATTTCGATGACATAGGATGGCTTCCAAAACAGGTGAACAAGAAGATCAACCTATGAGTCATGAAGAGATCAAAGCTATGCTTCAATCATTGAAAGAAACAATAGATGAGTTAGAACGAAGAATTCAAAAGCCTTCAAGTAGAGAATCTTCGGCAAAAGGAGAAGGAGAAGGTGAAGGCGGTGTACCTTCAAAGCCCCCTTCCCCTTCCTCATCATCATCATCGGTTTCCTCTGAAGCAAGTAAACATTCTTCTCATTGAAAGAAGTCCTCTAAGAATTCTGAGCATAATCAAACATTACTATAATTGGATGTTAATTTCGAGTTCTTGACCTATGATGGATAATTGAATGTCGATAAATTGGGCAATTGGATCAAGCAAATAGAGGTATATTGTAGGGTTCAAAGAATTATGGACAATGATGCAAAGATACAGTTAACTGCTCTTCGACTAAGTGGCACTGCCTTAATATGGTGGGAGAGTAAGATGCAAGTTGATCTAGTTAAAAAGGGTAAAGTAATCTCTTCTTGGAATATGTTTACTAAGGATATAAGAAAACAATTCTATCCACTGGCACATACATAGACAAAAATGATCGAGTGGTAGCATCTAAGACAGGGTAAAGGACATAATATTCAGGCATATACACAAGAATTCAAAAAGAAGGAATTACCCCTAGGAATTTCGTTGTATACTCATGAAACTCTTCTAAAGTATATTGTTGGCATGAAATCATATCTTCGCCACAATATTCTAATGTTTAGACCTACTAACTTTGATAAGGTGTTAGTACAAGCCACACATATAAAGGCTAGTAAGGGTAATCATGCAAGCAAAGATAAGAATCCATTCAAGTTTGAGAAGAAACCGAAAGGTAAATGGAAGAGTAAGAAATCATCCACAGGAAGAAAGATAAGGGAAGATCTACATGTTCCCACTGTAAGAGAAAAGGACATGAGGAATCACAGTGTTGGAAGCTGCATCCAAATTACGACCAAAGAAATTCAGGGATAAAGGGAAGAAGAAGACTATTGCATCAACTCATCATGATCTAGGGTCATATTCCAGAGATGAATCCAGTATCATGGCCATAGGAAGCAGAGATATATTATCTACCAGTTTGAACTCTTTAGTTCAATCTACCAAGATGGAAAGTGATATTGATCAGAAGAAAAGGAGCGAGCTTTTTTCACGTTAGAGTTATGGTCAAGCATACAAAGGTAGATACTTTATTTGACAATGGATATCAAGTTAATATAAAATCTGAAGCAATTGTTAAGAAGATGGAATTGAAGGCGACACCTCACAAAAATCTGTATCCATTAGTTTGGGTGTGTGATGATGCTAGGTTGCAAGTGACGAAGCAATGCAAGATCAGATTTGCAATTACAGCTAAGTTCTTTGACGAGGCCGAGTTAGATGTTGTGCCTCTTGAAAATTGTGACATTGTCTTGGGTAGTCCATATATATTTGACAAGAAGGTTGTGTTCTATTGAGAAGAAAAAAAATACCACCTTCTCAAGCATGGGGTTGAATATATTGTCAAAGTTCATCTCATCAAAACTAATGTTTCCTTAGTGAGCACAGGGAAAATGAAGAAACTCATGAGTGTAAGTAAATATTTTGTTCTAATTATAGTGAAACAGAAAGGAGGAGATATAACAGATGCTTTAGTAGGTTGTGATCCAAATTTTAAATAGGAATTGATCAACATCATATATATTTATGATGAGGTGTTTCAGGAACCTTCAAGGTTGCCTCCTAAAAGAGAGGTTGAACATGAAATATATTTGCAGCAAGATACTCCTCTTCCAAACAATGGAATGTACAAGTCATCAGTAATCGAGAATGCATAAATTAAGAAGCAAGTTCAGGAGTTGTTCGATAAAGGAATCATCAGACCAAGCTCCTCTCCTTGTGGTTATCCTATTGTATTAGTTCCAAAGAAAGATGACAAATGGAGGATGCATATTGATTTTCGATCCCTAAACAAGATTACGGTAAAGAGATGTTACCCTCTTCCTAGAATTGATGATATATTAGATCAATGAAAGAATGTTGTGTATTTCACTAAGTTGGACTTGAGAAGTGGTTACCATCAGATCAGAATTGCAGAAGGAGATGTATGGAAAACTGCTTTCAATACCAACAATGCTTGTTTGAATGGTTGGTTATGCCATTTGGGTTATGTAACACACCAACAAATTTTATGAGAGTGATGAATGATGTGTTCAGACCCTATATAGATGATTTTTTTATTGTCTATTTAGACGACATATTGATCTTTAGTCAAAGATGGGAAGATCATATAAAGCATGCCAAGACAATTTTTGAACTCTTGAAGAAGGAGAAGTTGTATATCAAGTTATCTAAGTGTGAATTTGGAAAAGCTTCTCTGGTATATTTGGGTTACATTGTAGGGAATGGCCAATCAAAAATAGATCCTGCAAAAGTAGAAGTCATTGTGAAATAACCCAAGCCAAATACTGCCACCGAATTCAGGAGCTTCTTAGGAGCAGTACAATACTGGAGGAAATGCATTGATAATTTCTCATACATAGCAACACATCTACATGCATTAACGAGTGTTAAACATGTATTTAAATGGGGAGGAAAGAAACATAAATCCTTCAAGGCATTGAAGGAAAATATAAGCATTGCACTAGTTCTGGCATTGCCATATCTACATCAACCATTTGAGATTCAAACTGATGCAAGTGTATATGCCATGGGCATAGGATGCAACGAGATAAACCTATATGTTATCATTCTGAGACTTTCACTCTAGCTATGATTAACTATCCAACATATGATAAGGAATTGTATGCATTGGTAGAAAGTGTAAAGAAATGGAAGCATTACTTAATGGGGAATGAGACAATCATTCATACAGATCATCAACCATTACAATATTTTCATTCACAGACCAAGCTACAAAAGTCATGACACTTCAGGTGATTGGGTTTTCTACAACAGTTTCATCTAGTAATCAAGTATAATAAGGGTATTCATAACAAGGTTGGAGATATGTTATCAAGACCAGTAATTAATTCATCCAAAATACTCAGGTATAATCCTTTAGCACATGAAATTTATGCATAACAGTATGCTAGGGACGATGATTTTAAAGAAGTATATGATGCATTAACTCACGAAAATCAATAGTCAGAATATTATATGCATGACAATTTATTATGTCATCTTGGAAAATTATGTATATAAAGAGATGAAAAAGTAAATGTAATCAAAGAAGCTCATACATCTCTCATCTCTGGTCATTTTAGGGTTGGTAAGATAGTTGCACAGTTACAAAGCTATTTTTATTGGCCTTGGATGAACGAGATAGTTTCCAAGTATATCAAAGGGTGTGTCATGTGTGCCACAAGTAAGCCTAGCAACATAAAGTTATGGTTATATACACCACTTCTGGTACCTTCACATCCATGGGAAAATATCTCCATGGACTTTGTAGGGGGTTCACCAATGTCCAGGACAGGTCATGATTAACTATATGTCATGGTGGACAAATTCAACAAGATGTGTATTCTAATTCCATGTAGGAAACATGTCATAGTTGAACATACATCATAGGTGTTCTTTGCTAATGTATGGGTTGATTTTGGAATTCCTACATCTATAATATAATAACAAGACTGTTGCTTTTTGGGAAAGTTTTTTTCTCATTTATGGGAGTGTTATAACCCTAAATTGCACCACACATGCTTACCTGGCATCAGGCCAACTCATATCCCTTCCTTGCCAAGGCCATGTTGAACAAACTCTTGAAAAACCTCTTAAATTAAGTAACCCGCGCCCTAACCCTTTACTGGGCATGTTGGAACGCTGGCAGGCCTGCTATTGCACGCGTTGGAACGCTGGCAGGCCTGCTATTGCACGCGTTGGAACGCTGGCTGGCCCACTACAACACGCGTTTACCTAACAAAGCACAAAAACAGAAAAGTTGACGATGGGACGAAAAGCTTTGGGTCAGTTAACTGGAACTCCCAGCCATGCATGGCCGAGAGTTCGTCCAAAACCCTAGCTCCTTCTAGCCTATAAAAGAAGGGGTAGGGGTACTATTTGAAGGAGGAAAAAGATAGCAAAGAAACTCTGCCCAATTGTCGAATCCATTTGTCCCAACCCTTTAGCATTTCCTCAAGCTTAACGAGAATTCAAGCAAAGCAGTTGGAGGACAAAGAAGAGGAGGAGCCCAAGATCAGGATTAAGGAACGGTGGCCGATCTCTATCATTATTGTAAGTTGATTCATCTTGAGATTAATAAAAGAATAATTTTCCCATCCCAATGCATGACTTAGGTATGTTTTATTCGATTAATGCTTAATCTCTAACCCACAAGTAGAAAAATAGCATGCATGCGTAGTGTTTTTGTCTTGATTGCAGGTTAACTTTGGAAGGAGCAGCGCAAGCAAGCGGACAAAAGCGCAATGGAGGATCTACACCAAACATCAGTAAAAAGGTTAGTAGGTTCTTTCCATGTTTGCATGTGAAAAAGGGTTTGAGGTTTGGGGTGGTAGATTAAAAGTAATTTCTTAAGGGTCATGATCTGCATGCAAGTTTAAGCCCTAGCTTGTTAGTCCGTAGGGTAATATTTCCCAACAACAGAATTGGCGACTCCACTGGGGAGATTTTACTCTTAGGGTTTCCGGATTCAAGAGAGGTTTTTGGGTAGTTTAAAGGAATAAATTTTCTGTTTCTTTGTTTGTTTTGTTTTCTGTTAGGTCAAAGCTAGCAGGGAACCTGGTTCTTAATACCATTTTTTTCCTTGACTGTTGCTTGACTTTTATTATCGGGACACACAGAGGTACACGCGGCCTGCATAAGGCCTGCACGCGTGTAACCTGCGCCCTAACCTTCTACAACTCGCGTTTGAACGCTTGTTGTAGTGGTTTCAGTAGCGTGTAAGACTCATGAAGCTTAAGAGGCAGTCTCCTCTTCCCTGTCAGAATTTTACATTCTCAGGGGGCTTTCTGGATCCTGTCTGGGTCTTGCTGGTTCATTGTCTTGCCTCAGTTTGCTTTATTGCGTTTGTTTTCTTTTTGCAATTATTTTTTTCTTTTCTGTTGAAGAAGAAGCATCCAAGCCTTTAAGAGATCCTGGTTGTTAATACCGGAGGCCTTTTTCAGGTCTGGGTTGCCTGTGTTGTGTTTTATCTTAGCATTTATACAGACCCGCACGTTGTTACAACTCAACACGCATTTGCACGCGTGCTGTTTCAGTGACAGTCGCGGGCTTGACTGGTTGCTTTTCTGTCTGGGTGGGGCAGTCATCCCCTCCTGTGGTGAGAAGTGTTCCTCTCCGGGGTTTGAGTCTAGGGCTGCACAGTCAGTAGATTAGGGCCTCTTACCCTTAGCCTGGTTTTTTCTTGGTTAATTGTTGATAGAAAAGATAAAAAAGAAAAAGATTTTGTTTTATGGTTTTTAGACAAGCGTAGGAGTCGGTGCTTTCTTGATTGCCATTAGTGCGTCTTTTCTCTGGTTCTTTGCGATCTGCGCTTTAAGCCAGAATTTTATTTTGTTTTCTTGGTTTTGTGCTTGTCGGCATTTTTCCCTGTTGCTTTATTTAGCACTTAAATAAAAAAAAATTTCCCTTTTTTCATTTGCTTCTTGGTTTGAAGATTGTGTTGCCTGCATCAATAGCTAGGAAGAAGTCTTTTTTCATAAGTTTTTGCAGACCATTTAGAACATAAGTAGCTCGCATATTGAGTGAAATTCCTTTATGTTTGTTGCATGATCTTAGAAAAGTTGAAAAGAAAAAGAAGTCTTTCTTGTTGAAAAGTTGCGGATTTTTTCATCTGTTTTGTAAAAGTTTTTGTTTCCAAGCATTTCTTATTCATTTTTCTTTGAGTCTTTACACACCATCAGTTTCACCTTCATACCTTGTGATGTAAAAACACCCATTAAAAGCAACGTTAATTAAAATCTATTAGACTTTTTGTTTGTAGGGTGCATACACTAGCTCAGGACTAAGGCCTTGGAATAGGTTGGAGAGTAAATTCTCCAAGGCCACTCAAACCAAACATTGGAGTCTGTCAATAGGGAGTGTAGAAGTCTAGTTGCGTGAAATTTATCCGGGACCCCCCTCTAACACAGGGGCTAAACACGAAGTCGCGTAAGGAAAGGTAGCGGAGATAACCCCTCCAAAGCTGGACCGAGCGTAGTGGAGAACACATATCGAGGATTTGTTAAGGGATTCCGTCGTTTGCATTTTCCACGGGGCTTCGTGGGTCTCGAATCCGTTCGAGGTTCTCAGTTGTCTTCCAGACCATTTGATCTCAATACCGTTGACAGGTTTCGGGCTTGATACCCTGCTCATTGTGGTCTACCCGACTATCGACTGTACCCGCCTGATGACTGTTCGCGTGCTGGAAAACTAGTTGCCAATATTTTCTAGGGACATACACAGGTGACTACGGGGGTATACCATGGTACCTAGTGTTATCACTCCAGGAAACTACTTAGGGTTGTAAACTAAGTATGCCTGGTAACTTAAGAATTGAATTTTTTTGTGTTTTGTGAATATGGGTCAATGGGACAACTCAATACAGTTTATAATATTCAAACATGGACATGATAAAC
>ML843265.1:41380-74964 GCA_009831015.1 Picea engelmannii
GAAGAACATTCCTGATGGAGTCCATAGTTAAGCTTTTTTCAGACTCCTTAAAATTGAAAAAATAGCCGAGTGATCTTGTCCTTGTCACACTCGTTAAAATGGTTTTGAATTGACGTCTAATCGGTGCTAGTTTACCCCTTTTTGGAACCGACCAGACTATTGTCGAAAAAGGTACCCCAATGGAGTTTCCTTTTATGCTTTTTCAGACTCTCTAAATATGAAAAATCACCGAGCTTCCATTCTTTGGACTCGTTAAACTTACATCGAAGGACGTTACCATTGTGTGTTCTATCAACCGCATTTGCATCCTTTACCCATCAACCTAGTAACAGTTTGCCTTTGCGTCTTAACACCTTTGGCCACTGGAGGATTTTTCCCGAGTATCATTTCCCTAGAACATCAGTCTTGTCCTTGTGCCTTGAGCTTGTATGTTTGTTGTAGTCGTTCCTCCATTGTAACGTCATATTCCTTTATTCTTTTTCAAAATCATCAAAAAGAACAAAAAAAAATCAAATATACCCCAAAAAGAGGATGGGAAAAGTATTTTCTTTATTGGCAGCATCATGCGTCGCCCTTGGATAAATCACATCTGTATGTTTGATTCATCAGACTTTTTTGATGTAGTACGACCTTAGGAATATTTGCTCGCTATATTGAGTTGTGTCCTCCACCGTTTGGTTACTCTTCCAAACATATGGAGAGTTTGCGTTGCCTCCTGCTTCGTAGACTTATGATTAACATATATGCTGCCTGAGTCTTGTCACTTGTCGTGCTATTATCCAAGGGAAGTTTGTCACTAAGCCCGAGTTGGCCCCTCTGCAATATGTCTCTTGTCCGCATGCCCGGCCATCCTGAACATCCAATCAAGTCTTTGTTCGAAATCACTGAAGCCTTCAGTCCAATCATCAAGATTATCAAGTCCATAACCGACGAGCCGTCGAAGACCTCTGGGTAGTGTAGTCGTACACTCATATTACACTCCTACCTGAGTTTTAGAAGATTTTGAAGTTGTTGCTCGAGCTCTGAAGTACAACCATCAGGCCGAATCAGCTTCTGAGAGATGGATACTCTATTTTGTATATTTTTCTGATTTCAAGATGTAGCTCCGCTGTGTATTATTCGTGGCTACTCTTCATAGTTATTTGACATGGATCTACAGTGTATTTGATTGGTAGCCATGGTTCTATTTTTCCCGAGCATGGGTATGCCCGCCTCGGTGAGACATTTGATATTTTTTGCAGACGGCACCTCCTGATTCCTGATTCCTGGGCTCACTCATTCAACATATCAGTACAGATTGGTAAAGAATTGGTAATGTATTTCGGCCATCAGATGATCTTCTGACCTCACACATTAGGGGACATCTGTTATAACCCTAAATTGCACCACACATGCTTACCTGGCATCAGGCCAACTCATATCCCTTCCTTGCCAAGGCCATGCTGAACAAACTCTTGAAAAACCTCTTAAATTAAGTAACCCGCGCCCTAACCCATTATTGGGCACGTTGGAATGCTGGCAGGCCTGCTACTGCACGCGTTGGAACGCTGGCTGGCCCACTACAGCACGCGTTTACCTAACAAAGCACAAAAACAAGAAAGTTGTCGACGAGACGAAAAGCTTTGGGTCAGTTAACTGGAACTCCCAGCCATGCATGGTCGAGAGTTCGTCCAAAACCCTAGCTCCTTCTAGCCTATAAAAGAAGGGGTAGGGGTACTATTTGAAGGAGGAAAAAGATAGCAAAGAAACTCTGCCCAATTGCCGAATCCATTTGTCCCAACCCTTTAGTATTTCCTCAAGCTTAACGAGAATTCAAGCAAAGCAGTTGGAGGATAAAGAAGAGGAGGAGCCCATGATCAAGATCGAGGAATGGTGGCCGATCTCTATCATTATTGTAATTTGATTCATCTTGAGATTAATAAAAGAATACTTTTCCCGTCCCAATGCATGACTTAGGTATGTTTTATTCGATTAATGCTTAATCTCTAACCCACAAGTAGAAAAATAGCATGCATGCGTAGTGTTTTTGTCTTGATTGCAGGTTAACTTTGGAAGGAGCAGCGCAAACAAGCAGACAAAAGTGCAACGAAGGATCTACACCAAACATCAGTAAAAAGGTTAGTAGGTTCTTTCCATGTTTGCATGTGAAAAAGGGTTTGAGGTTTGGGGTGGTAGATTAAAAGTAATTTCTTAAGGGTCATGATCTGCATGCAAATTTAAGCCCTAGCTTGTTAGTCCGTAGGGTAATATTTCCCAACAACAGGGAGATAACAAAAACTAAGTGGAATAAGAGAATGATTTTTCATCTGCAGACAGATGGAAAGACAAAGATGGTAAACAGAAAAATGGTACATCTACTTTGAGGATACTACAAGAAGCATCCTAAATTATGGGATGAATATTTACCTTATATCCAACATGCCTATAATGATGTCATGCATTCATCTACTCAAAAAATTTCTTTTGAAGTATGTTTGGGGTACTTTCCTAAATCACATATGGAACTTGTTTTTGGAGAAGCAGGTAAAAAAGATGGAAGGGATGATACAAATAAATCTAAAAGGTGCATTCCAAATATTCAACAAGTACATCAAGTAGTACATGAACAATTAGAGAAGAGCCAAGCCAAGTATAAGGAAAGGCATGACAAACATTGGGTTGATCATCAGTTTGAAGTTGGTGATCAAGTATGGATACCTATCAACAAATATATAATGAAAGGTGAAGGTAAAAATCTAAGGCCAATCCGATATGGTCCATTTAAGATCTTAGAGAAGATTGGTACTAATGTCATTCATTTAGATATACCAGCCTACATGTGAATGTATTCAATGGTAAATGTTGAGAATTTGAAGCTTTATGAGCCTCCTATGATTATGGATGAGGATGAAACTATTCACGTTCCAACAGTTGATGATTTTGCTCCATAATATTTGGATCAGCTACAGGAAGATCTCATTCTCAACAAAAGGATCAAAACTTCATAGCAAGGTGATGTGGAATATCTTCGAGTTGGTCTTAAATGAGTAAAACCAAGTAAATCCAAATGGATGAAGATCGGAAGGGTGAGGGAAATCTACCCTCACTTAGTTGTTGAGTAAACTTTTGGTGGTTCAAAAGTCTTCCAATGGGGAGGAATGATCCAGGAGGATCCAATAATGCTCACAAAGGTCCAAAAAGATCTAAAACATCCATAGAGGTCCAAAATGGTTAAAAAATGCTCAAAATTAAAATGATTCAAATCATCCCAAAAACACCAACATTTCATAAAGCTCGGAGACAACTTCTAACGGTGCAAATTTCGCCTCAAACGGAGTTCGTATGCAAAAGTTATGAGCATTCAAAGTTCAGGTCAAACAAGCAAATTCAAAGTCAAAGGGGTAAAAGGGTGACACGTGTAACCAATGCAAGGGTGACATGTGGTATGACCATATAGGTGATGTAGCCACACCCCAAGGCACCGTGTGGATTAGTTGTACAATGATCAAGAAACTAAGTTGGCAATCGTACCTCCAAGTAGACGAATGACACATTGACAAGTGGTATTGGAGAACCAATGAGAGGTTGCCACATGGTATCCTCCCATTGGCCTATTTGGTCATGGTTGTTTAAAATTTTTGGGAGTTGACGGGGGTCAAACCCGTGACCTCCCAAAGGTCTAACAAATCCCCCACTACCAACGAGACACCACAACAAATCTTAACATTCATATGTCTTATTATTTATTTAAATTGATATATGGTAAAGTTTGGGTGGGGATAGAGCCGAGGGATTATTCCTCGGCCCATATCCTCTGAACACATGTTATGTTATATGATCGTGTGGAGTTTTCACCCTATCTGCGGAGGTTAGACTATATGTTAATTATAACATATAGTTTCAAACTATATGTTAGGAATATTTAAAACCATCGTGTAACCAAAACTAAATCCGCAGGGAAGTTATAAAATATTATAGTTATAACTTATAACAAAAAGCATCGATGTATATGGTGGTTAGAGTGAATGGAACCCTCGACCTGCCAAAAAATACAAACAACTTAAGTAACTAATCCAGATGGATATCGGTGGCCACCCACCTTTTCCAACTGGCTCAAAACAATTTTCTGGCAATTTTGATAATTTACTATTTTTAATAGTTTTTCACTTCCAAAGTCGTTTTGAGGCCCTAAACGATGTTTTTTGGGAAAAGGGGGAACACTATGGAAATTCCTTTTATATTTCCCCTAAAATGAATATCCTCGACGATACCTTTCCAATGGGCCATAATATGCCTAAAATGAAGATCGTATGCAAAAGTTACGACCCTGAGAAGTTGATGTACTAACTTACCCAAACAAGGCCCACATAACTTTTGGCGCTTCATCTCCTAGGGTTAGGTTTTGGGATGTCTAGGGTTTTTGGCATTCCTGTTTATTGTGAAAATGCCTTCAAAGCCTCGTTATAATCATCTTCTTGCGAATGAGCGCAACCATCACATCTCTTCTCAAAGATAAGCCACCACCATTCCAGCAAGCTTGTTTCCACTACATTTTACAGTTTCAGCTTTTTCCTTATTGAATATAAAACCAATTTTATTATATCTTTGTTATTTTGTGTTAAGCACTTGTTAATAATCTGTAGTCATTTCTTTCTTCTCATAAAATCTAGATCAGTGGTATCAAAGCGGTTTTCTCCTTGTCGTCTTAATGCATGTCCCCAACGAGGTCGGAGTACAAAGAGTTGGGTCTCAAGCTTGTTTCTCTTGAGGAAAAAAGATATCGCATGCCCAAGCGACCTCTCATGGCAGGATAAAAGAAAGATGACAGGACAAGAGATCCTTTCAAATTGTTGATTTAGGAAGCCCTCACGCAACAAAGGAACGATATGATGGATAGTTTCACGCAAATCCTTCGGCAACTACCAATAGGCAATGCATTTTCTTCGAGTGGAGGTGCTGCCCCCTTCAAGGTACAAATAAACTTCGGTATTCCTATATTTGAAGGAAAGATAGATGCATATGTTTTAGACAAGTGGTTGAATCTACTAGAAGGGTATTTTTTTTTCCATAACTTTTCGAATAGAGAAAAGATTACTTTTGCGCTCCTCAAAGCCGTTCCCCATGTCAAAGATTGGTGGGAAAATTTCTATGAGAAAAAGGAAACAGATGAACCCTCATTATTTACAGTCATGACCACCTGGGAATCCTTCAGGGATGCTATTAAGGAACAATACTACCCTGTCAGAAGTTATCACGACTTGTATACCAAATGGACCACATTGCGGTAAGAAAGAGACCAAGCAGTGCCAGATTTCACAAATATCTTCCATACCTTGCACACCAAGATGGGTATCAAATATTCAGAGCGACATCTGGTGCTCAAGTATCGCGGTGCTCTCATAGATACATCTAGGCCGAAATGTGATTTATGGACATCTCATCCTTGGGCGCGACCTACCGATATGTCGTCAAAATTGAGCAGAAGCTCAAACAAAAGACGTGGCAATTTGGGCCTGGGAACCTCGCACAAAAAAATCCAGGAAAGGGAGGCCCCAACCCACAAAACAAAGGACAGAGAAAATATGGACAGTATCAGGACAACCAGTCCAAGCCGCAAGCAAAGAAGGACACCAGAAAGACAAAGAAAGATACTGAGAAGTGGTGCGACTTCCATAAGAGCCCTTGGCATAACATTGATGAATCCCACTCAAAGCAGTCGTCGGTGGCTGAAGTGAAAGCCTCTTAATCAGATGTCGGTTCTGATTCTGAGCCAGAACCAGAAAGGGGAAGATGGATCATTGATGTGGAACCCAGTGCCACCGTTGCTACCACCAAGCTCCAGCCTGGTGAACCAGACGAGCTAGAAGAAGGAGAGCGCCTCTTCCATTCATAGATGTGGGTAAAAGGCACCCCGTTGCACTTCATAGTTGATAGCGGTAGCCAGAAGAACCTCATCTCAGCATATTTTTTCAAGTGGCTGGCCCTGTTGACAACGCCGCACCCATAACCCTACACCATTGGATAGCTCCGCCAAGGAAGCAATCTCCGTGTCAGCCAACAGTGACGACTGTCGTACGTCGTCAAGCCCTTCAACGATGAGGTATTGTGTGATGTTTCTCCTCTCGAAGTTTGTGATGTTCTTTTGGGCCAACCTTATTTATGGAAACGTCATGTTGTGTCCGAGTCTAGGCCTCGTAGTGTTATTCTTACTTTGAACAAGAAATTGTATAGGATACCTAAGGCAGTCCCACCTAGTGCTATTTCCTTGATCTCTGTTAAGAAATGAAGGAAGGTAATTGTTGATATTATGGTAGCTTCGAGAGGTATGAACCTCCATTGTGACCTTTTGACAAGATTAGAATGTTCTGGAAGAAAGAAAAGAAGTGAACGTAACCCTAGAAGATATGTTGGCTGAGAAGAGATAATTAATATGAATTAATTAGTACCTAGAATGAGAAGTTTGCCCAGGCAGTCTGCCAGGGTTACTATAAATATAGGGTGCTAGTATTTCATTTGACACACTTCTCATAATTACAACAAGTCACTTGTGCGCAATGCAATCTGGCAGTCTTGTGCACAAATCCTGGAGAAGGTGTTGCGCCAATTTTGGGTTGGACTCTCTGATCAACTTTGGTTACTTCTTGCTTGGTGCATTAGCCTTGTTTGGCTATTGGATTGCTACCAAAATTCTTCTCTCTGTCAAGGTCAAGGTGCTTGGAGAGTGGCTTCGGCCTATGGTTGGGTGATAATAGTGATATTGTCTATGGTAAAATGAGCACATTCTAACAGGTTATGGGCCCACACCTCCTTCATTCATTCTAACCACTGGAAGGAAGAATAACCATTAGGATAATAAGCTCGTTGAGGAACTGCCGCTAGGGTTACTAGTAGAAGCAACTTCCAAGACACTGCCACTAGGGTTACTAGCAGGTTCAGTTGCAGAAACCCTAAACCCTGATCCAACACCTTGTGATGGAACATTTTTCTCAAGAAGAAGGTATTCAAGTGTGCCTTAGTCCAGCGCATCTCTTGTCACTCTCAGAAAACAAAGTTGAAGTTTTGGATCAAGGCATGACCAATCACCAGTCAACCAAAGTCATGAGTGAAAAGACTAGTCATCTACACAACTCAACACTCACAGGAACGATTGAAGATGACATGTGGATAATTGATAGTGGAGCTTCTAGGCACATGCCGGGAGATCAAGCTAGGCTCTCAAGTCTAAATGAGAAGAAGACATCGTACAAGGTGGAGCTTGGAGACAAAATCACTTACCCAGTTGAAGGATTTGGACAAGCCTCCGTCAAGTTGAAAACAGGTAACAATGTTCATTTGAGCAATGTCTTATATGTACCTAGTTTAGAAAATAATCGTGTATCCATATCTTGCCTAGAAGACAAAGGAAATAGAATAGCTTTCGTAGATGGAAAAGTGTTGTCTTGGCATAAAGACTCCAACATAGAGAATACTAGGGTTATTGGAAGTCATGAAGGAAATCTATATAGACTACTAGAACAAAATGAAGAATCTCTTGTACATGATGAATTCAATCCCAATGAACTTTGGCACAGAAGTTATGCTCATATTAACTATCAATCATTACCTTTTCTCAAAAAGAAGGTTGAAGGAATACTAGAATTGTAGTCTACAGATGAAGGAATTTTCAAAGGATGTGCTCTCGGAAAAAATATCAAGAAACCATTCCCAAGCAGCAACAATAGATCTAAGGAGATTCTAGATCTAATACATTCAGATGTTTGCGGTCTAATGCCAGTCAAATATCTAGGAGGTTCTCTCTACTACGTAATCTTCATATATGATTACTCAAGAAAGACTTGGTTATATCTCTTGAAGATAAAGGACAAAGTATTCAACAAGTTTCAAGAATTCAATGCAGAGATAGAGAACCTCATGAATAAGATCTTGAGAACAGATAATGGAGGAGAATACAAATCAAAGGAATTCGTTGCATTCTGGAAATCGACAGGGATTAGGAGGGAGCTGACTGTTCCTCATAATCCTCAACAAAATGGTGTAGCAAAAAGGAAGAACAAATCTATTGAAGAAACCATGAAGGCACTACTAAACGATCAAGGTTTATCCATGTTCTTATGGGGAGAAGTAACCATGAAAGCTATATATGTTCAGAACAAAATTCCTCACCGCATATTGAAGGATATGACTCCAGAAGAAGCCTTATCAGGTAAGAAACCTAATGTGGAAAGCCTAAGAATCTTTGGATGTCCTGTTTACTCTCACATTCCCAAGGACAAAAGGAATAAATTAGAACCCTCGGGAAAGAAGGACATATTCGTGGGATATAGCGAATCATCCAAGGCTTATAGAACCTATATCCCAGAACAACATAAGATTGAAGTCAGCAGGGACGTGACCTTCAATGGAAAGATGACTTTCAAGAAATCCATAGAAGAGACCATAGAAGAAGAAGAGTATGAAGAGCCTATTGAAGAAGGCACATGTCTTCCAGAAAACCAGAATAAAGAAAAAGAACATCTTGATCATTCGATGCAACCATGTGAGACCATTGATTCAGATACTATACCTAAAACCAAGAAACGACCATATTGGCTTGAAGCTACCGTACAAGAAGGAGAAAGACTCAAGGCTCCAAATGGGACCTTCAGAAAAAGTAAGAAACCCAAAAGATTCTCAAGTTATGCAACATGTATGAAAAAGCTTCTAGATGAAGAACCTACCACGTTTGAATAAGAAGTTCAAAAGAAACAATGGAAATAATCTATGATGGAAGAACACCAATCCATCATGAAAAATGATGTACAGGAAATTACGCCTAGACCTAAAGAAAAATCAGTGGTAACCTCAAAATGGGTATATAAGATCAAACATGCAGCAGATGGAAGCATGGATAAATATAAAGCAAGGTTCATAGCTAGAGGGTTCTCCCAAAAGGAGGCATAAGACTATGATGAAACATTTGATCTGGTTGCTAGATATACTTCCTTTAGAGCTACCATATCTCTTGCCACTTCCATGGGATGGAGTTTACATCAGATGGATGTAAAAACAACTTTCCTCAATGGAACAATCGAAGAAGAAGTATATATTGAACAACCTCAAGGGTTTGAAGTACATTCCAGAGACACTCATGTTTGCAGACTAAAGAGAGCTTTATATGGACTCAAGCAAGCTCCAAGATCTTGGTATGCCAGAATGGAAAACTATCTAACGAGACTTGGTTTCTCCAAAAGTCATGTAGATCCAAATATTTACTACAAAGTCGTGGACAATGCACCTATAATTCTACTACTATATGTTGACGATATATTCATAACAGGTGAAGAGTCTCTCATCATCCAATGAAAAAAGGAACTAGAGAGTTTGATATGAAAGATCTTGGTCTCATGCATTACTACTTGGGAATAGAAGTATGGAAGAAGCGTGGTGAAGTATTCCTTGGACAAGGAAAGTACGCAATAAATATTCTTCAAAAGTTTCGAATGATGGATTGAAAATCCATGGACACTCCTATGACCACAGATATAAGGAGAGTAAGAGACTCAGATTCTGATCCAGTAGATCCTTCACTGTATCGACAATTGATTGGGTCATTGATGTATTTGGTAAATACTCGACCAGACATTTGCTTTGCCGTGAACACACTAAGCCAGTTCCAGGTGGAACCTAGACATGATCATTGGATAGCTGCAAAGCATGTTCTAAGATACATTCGTGGGACAATAAACTATGGTTTAAGATATAAGGCATCCAGTGATATACAACTTTATGGATTCACAGATTCAGATTGGGCAGGAATTGCAGAAGACATAAAGAGTACTTCAGGAATATGTTTCAGCTTGGGCTCCGCTATGACATCTTGGAGCAGCAAGAAACATAAGTCTGTTGCACTCAGCACATCAGAAGCAGAATATATCACAGCATGTGAAGCATGTACAGAAGCAATATGGATGAGAAATCTAATCTCTGATTTATTTGATCAGGTTTCAGATTCGACCATAACACACTGTGACAATCAGAGTTGTATAAGGTTATCAGAACACCCAGTGTTTCATGAATGGTCGAAACATATTGAGACAAAATACTACTTTATTCGAGATAAAGTCCAGGAAGGAGAAGTAAAGCTCTAGTATATCCTCACAGATGAGCAGACAACAGATATCCTGACAAAGCCTTTGTCCAGAATAAAGTTTGCATATTTCCAAGAAAAATTGGGGATCGTGGAAATAACTCCCTTAGTTGAAAGGGAAGAAATGACTCTCCAAGTTGGGAGGGAGAACTGACATATTATTGAATTGAAGACAATCATTTTCAAGTTTGAAAAATGGTCCAACTTGGGCAATTCCTTTCCAGTTCGTAAAGTAGTTTGAGATTTCTGACGGACAAGCATTTTCCAGTTCAGAAAATGGTCCAGATCGAACGGTGATTTTCGTAATGAAAATGGTTTGATGGATTGTTGATTTACCATAGACAATGATTTCCCATTGTGGTTAACATGGGGAATGATCTAGGGCAGTCTCTCTTCTTGAGGGTTACTCAAGAAGATCGACCTGCCTCGCTAGACAATGATTTCCTATTATGGTTAACATGGGGAATGTTCTGTTTTGGAGGTTGGTGCAGGACAATCATTTCCTTTGGAAATGGTCTGGATAGTCATTCCTTAGGGAAGATTCATTCTCTCTAGGTTGCACTTTGTTTAGTGTCGGAGGAATGGCCCAGGGTGGGGAATGGTCCAGGTTCAACAATCAGGGACATGCATTCCTTAGGGCAGACTCATTCTCTCCAGGTTTCACTTTGTTTAGTGCCGGAGGAATGGTCCAGGCTCATAAATCAGGACAATCATTCTTCCTTGCTTGAGAAGAATAGTCCAGATAGCCCATCATTGATGTTCTACTCTGAGGGTAGATGCCTTTTCAAATCTCACAGATGTGAGTGAAAGAATGGCCCAGATGATTCATTTTATATCATAACAATATTTTCTGTGCAGGTTGATACCAGATGATTGTTATGGAGACTGCATGTCTCCAGACAGTAGAGATATGCTACTATGGTGGATATGTTCCACTGTTTGTGACTATGTGTCACGGTTTAAGTAGTTGTGTACTACCATGGATAAACACAGTTGTGTTCTATCAATTGATATTGTACCAGTTGTCACGAAGATTATCCAGTTGGATAATAATGACGGTGCTCGTGATGCTACCAGTTGAATGGTCTGTTTGTGCTCAAGACCATTATCGGTTATACCTCCCTAGCTAGGAGGGAGTGTTGATATTATGGTAGATTTGGGAGGTATGAACCTCCATTGTGACCTTTTGACAAGATTAGAATGTTTCGAAAGAAACAAAAGAAGTGAACATAACCCTAGAAGAGATGTCCGCTGAGAAGAGATAATTAATATGAATTAATTAGTACCCAGAATGAGAAGTTGGTCCAGGCAGTCTGCCAGGATTACTATAAATACAGGGTGCTGGTCTTTCATTTGTCATACTTCTCATAATTACAACAATTCACTTGTGCGCACTGCAGTCTGGCAGTATTGTGCGCAAGTCCTGGAGAAGGTGTTGCGCTAGTTTTGGGTTGTACTCTCTGATCAGCTTTGGTTGCTTCTTGCTTGGTGCATTAGCCTTGTTTGGCTACTGGATTGCTACCATAATTATTCTCTCTGTCAAGGTCAAGGTGCTCAGAGGGTGGCTTCGGCCTATGGTTGGGTGACAATAGTGATATTGTCTATGGTAAAACGAGCACATTCTAATAGTCATCTCTTAGATAGGGAAGTTTGTCTTCTTCTTGATTCGCTCTCAGAATAAGCGAAAGATCACAACCACAACCAGGGTCTTTGTGGATGACCTCTCCATAGAGTAGAAGCAAGTAGATAAGGTCGTGGAAAAATACTCGGATATCTTCTCCTCACCTACCGGGGTACCTCTGCACTGCCAGGTCAAGCACCCCATCTATCTGACCCCCGACGCACCACTGCCCAATGGGTCAGTCTATCGCCGCTCTCTGTTATAGAATGAGGATATCAAGCGATAGATCCAAGAACTGCTCCACAAGGGGCACATCCGTTCGAGCTCATCACCTTGCGGGAGCCCAATCTTGCTGGTACAGAAGAAATATGGAACCTGGTGACTCTGCATTGATTACCAGGATCTGAATAAAATCACAGTCAGAAACCGGTGCCCAATTCCCTGAATCGACAACCTCCTTGATCAACTCACGGGGGCCAAATACTTCAGTAAGATTGATCTGAAGTCTGGATACCACCAGGTCCCGATAGAACAGACAGATGTATGGAAGACTGCCTTCAAGTCAAAGGAAGGCCTTTTTGAATGGTTGGTCATGCCCTTTGGTTTTACAAATGCTCCAACCACTTTCATGATGATGATGAACGATATCCTGCGACCATTCACCAACACTTTTGTAGTGGTTTATCTAGATTACTTTCTCATTTACAACAAGACTTGGGCCGAACACTTACAACATATTCAACAGGTTTTGCACACCCTGCGGTAGCACAAGCTATACGCCAACTTGAAAAAATGATCCTTCAGCATGGACAGGGTCCATTACCTGGGCTACATCGTTGATCAACATGGTGTACATGTGGATCCAGCCAAGATTCAAGTCATTCATGACTGGCCAACCCCAACCACTCACTAAGCTTCAGAGCTTCTTAGGCCTTGTCAATTTCTACCATAGGTTCATGTTGGGATTCTCCCATGTTGCATGGACCCTCAGTCAAATAACCAGGGGTGGTGGTAAGGTGAAATTTGCTTGGGGCCAATCCCAAAAACAAGTTTTCGATGATTTGAAGCAACACTTGTGCTTAGCCCCAGTACTTTCACTACCAGACTTGCAACAACCCTTTGAGATCGAGGCAGATGCTTTAGACTATGTTGTGGGCATCGTTCTCACTCACCATGGTCACCCCGTGGCCTATCATAGTGAGACACTATCATATGTTGTCTGTAAGTACCCTACTTACGACAAAGAAATGTACTCCATTTTGTAAGCCTGCTGCCAATGGAGACATTACATTCTTGGGAAGGAGACAGTCATCCACACTGATCATAAGCCACTGCAATTCATGTAGACACAAGCAAAATTGCAGAATGACCGCCATCAAAAGTGGTCCACATACTTGCAACAATTCCACCTCAACATCAAGTATAAAACATGAAGCACTAATCACATCGTTGATTGCCTCAACAGACCACCAGTTGTGGCACTCACCACGATGCTAGAATCTTGTGGCCATGAGACCTCTAGATGGACCCAACTCTATGAGACAGACCCAGACTTCGCCACCACCTACCAAATGTTGGGTGAAAATGCAGTTGTCGATAATTTCCATTTTCGGGATGGGTTGTTGTGTCGTCTGGGAAGCCCACTACATTCGGGTGGCAGGACACTTCGGTGTCGAAAAGACAATGGCGATGCTACATAAACATTTCTACTGGCCCAAACTTCGATAGGAGGTCAGCAAGTATATCAGGTCCTGCACTGCCTACGTTATTGCCAAACCGACCACTAAGAAATAGAGCATGTACACCCATATTCCTACTCCTGATAGGCCATGGGAATCCATCTCAATGGACTACATGTTGAGCCTCCACCAAGCGGGGAAATGACTGTGTTTTTGTGGTTGTTGATCGCTTTTCTAAGATGGCGATTATGGTTGCCTGCAAGAAGAACATCACAGCAGAGGCCACTGCCAGCTCTTCTTTGAACGAGTTTGGGTACATTTTGGAATCCCACAAACCATTCTCTCATATCAGGATAGTCGATTTCTCAACACATTCTGGTCGAGACTCTGGTCACTGTTGGACACCAAGCTCACCAAATCCACAGCCTTCCACCCCCAGACAGATGGCCAAACTGAGGTTGTAAATCGAATGATTGTGCATATCCTTCGCATGTATAATTCAAAGCACCCTCGCACATGGGATGAGAGCCTTCCCTATGTCCAACATAGCTACAACCGAGCCATGCATAGCTCAACTGACCACAACCCCTTTCAGGTGGGGTTGGGATTCCAACCATTGGATCCCATAGATGTTGCACTTCCCCTTGCGGTCACCTCGACCAACTCATCTCCTGCTCCAACTGAAGCTGACAAAGCTATCCGGTTCATAGAGCGAATCCAACACATCCGCCAACAAGTTCAGGATATCCTACATAAGTCCAATGAAAAGTACAAGCAACACCATGATCAACATCGGGTGCCACATAAGTTTAAGGTGGGTGACAAAGTTTGGTTGCACTTGCAGAAAGAATGCCTTACAAGACCCCATCAGAAGCTTCACCCACTCCGTTATGGGTCGTACACCATCACCAAGGCCGTGCAGGATAATTATTTTGAGCTCAACATTCTTCCTTTCCTTGGCATGCACCCAGTGTTCAACGTGGATCTCCTTCGCCCTTATTTCCCACCATTAATGGACACCTCAGAAGTAGCAGAACCACTGACACCAACAAAGCTCAACCCCGACTACATACAACATGAATCTAGTGATCATATTGTGGACACAAATATCAAGGACACTCGACAACAAAGGATCCAACTTTATCGAGTCGTCAATGCAGGGCAGCTCCTGCACCAAGGCAAGTGGCTCACCTAGGGCCAAATTCAACAGAAATTTCCTCATTTGATGGGGGCACTCAACGCAATGGAGACCATTTCTTCATAAGGAGTGATGATTGATCCAGATGGATATCGATGGCCACCCACCTTTTCCAACTGACTTAAAACAGTTTTCTGACAATTTTGGTAATTTACTATTTTTAGTAGTTTTTCACTTCCGGAGCTGTTTTGAGGCCCTAAACGATTTTTTTTTGGAAAATGGGGAGAAATATGCAATTTATTTCAATATTTGCCCCAAAATGAATCTCCTCAACGATACCTTTCCAATGGGCTATCATACGCCTAAAACAAAGATCGTATGCAAAAGTTATGACCCCGGGAAGCAAAAGTTATGACCCCGGGAAGTTGATGTACTAACTTACCCAAATGGGGCCCACATGACTTTTGGCACTTCATCTCCTAGGGTTATGTTTTTGGATGTCTAGGGTTTTTTACATTCCTGCTTATTGTAAAAAGGCCTTCAGAGCCTCATTGTAATCATCTTCTTGCGAATGAGCGTAGTCATCACATCTCTTCTCAGAGATAAGCCACCACCATTCCAACAAGCTTGTTTCCGCTGCATTTTACAGTTTCATCTTATTTTCTTATTGAATAGAAAACCAGTTTTACTGTATCTCTGTTATTTTGTGTTAAGCACCTGTTAATAATTTGTAGTCATTTTGTTCTGCTCATAAAATCTGGATCAGTAACCCTGCTAACCAACATTCCATATATGGCATACGCTGTAACAAAATCCAACTTATTTGTATTTAATGACCTCCATAAATTTTGGGATTTGGTTAAGGGGCACAACCTATTTAATGGCACAAAACCCAAGGCTTTAGACACATAATGAATGCAGAGAATTGCCTTGTAATGTGTGTCGAAGGTACAAGGCATATGAGGTAACACCATAAAGTGTGTTGAGAGGTAACAAAATTTCAAGTATTTTATATCAGTTTTGCACGATTTTTCACCAGGAATTCAACGGTGCACTATGTTTCTGCATTTGAACAACATGTAAAAATGTCATTGTAAAACACAAACACTTGAACATTAATATAAGAAGTCTCTATTGGAATTGGGTGAACTTCGTTTTCTCCAACTTGTGTATGTGATTATATTATTGTTGTTCATTTCAAGTTCAATTATTTGAAAGTTATTTATCATTAAAATGGATTTGGTTAGATAAGTTCTTCACTTGTAATTTGCAAAACAATCAAGGGATCATTTTATTTCAAAGATCAAGTAGGTGATTATGTGTATTTAAAATTATCAGCATCGAAGGATTTTTTGGATCAATGTACATGATACTTTCTTTGTTTCATGTTTAAAGCATAACTTGCTTAGCATAGGGTAGCTAAATTCTAAAAATTAAAAGACAATTTTGTAATATTTTTAACAATAATGACCTAGTGGATAAAGTTCCTATGACCTTAATTTTGGATCTCTCTCCTTCATACAAAAGAAGAACTTGGTAAGAGGCTTTCCTTCATTCACACAACTAAAAAATAAGGTATGTGAAGGATGTGCAGAAACAACATAGAGATAACTTTCCCCATCATCATTTTAAAGCACTTGAACCTTTCACCTTAGTACATGCAGATATTTGTGGGCCCATGCAAACTCTATTTCTTGGTAATATGAAGTATATTTTTATATTTGTAGATGATTTTTCAATGATGTCTTAGGTATATTTCTTAAGTGAGAAGTTTCAAACTTTTAGTTGCTTAAAAAAATTCAAAGCACTTGTAGAGAAGGAATCAAAATACTATTTGAAAATTTTGAGCACTGATCTAGGTGGAGAATTCACCTCCAATGAATTCAAAGAATTTTGAGCACTGATCTAGGTGGAGAATTCACCTCCAATGAATTCACCTTCAATGAATTCAAAGAATTTTGCTTCTTATATGGAATCAAGAAGGAGTTAATTGCAACTTATACTCCTTAACAAAATGGAGTAGCATAGAGGAAAAATAGAACAATTGTAGAGATGGCCTTATGTATGTTGAAGAAAATGTGTTTGCCAAACATGTATTCATGTAGTACATATGATTATATATATCCTCAATAGAAGTCCTATGAAGATGGTAAAAATTTCTACTCCTTATGAAGCTTGGTTTTGTAAGAAACCAAGTGTTTCTCATCTGAAAATTTGTGGGTCTACGTGTTTTGTTCACATTCATGTACAACAAAGACAAAAGTTAGATTGAAAATCTATGAGATGTATTTTTATTGGATATTTAGAAGAAAGTAAGGCTTATAGGTGTTATGATCCACTTACTAATAAGATTTATGTTAGTAGAGATGTGATCTTTGATGAAGAGGGAGTTTATCACAAGAATGAAGGTGAAGATAAAGTGATTACTCCACATATTGAAAATTCAATATTTGATAATGATGATCAATCTATGCATTCCTCTACAATAAGAAGTACAGACTCACCTTCATGGAGTTCTCTATCAAAGGCATCCTCATATACTCCATCAACAAGATCCCAAGTTGATACCTAAGTAACACCGCCATCTAGTCCTCCTAGAAAAACAAGAGGTTTGAAGAAGATATATGAGACATCCAGGTATGTTGATAATAATTATGTTCTTTTTCTTCTACACATGTTGAACCTTTTAATCTTAAAGAAGCTTGCACTAATCATCCATGGGTGCAAGCCATGGAGGATGAGATCTCACAAATTGAGAAGAATGATACATGGGAGTTAGTTGATCTTCCTCATGGAAAATCCACTATTGAAGTAAAGTATATCTATAAGATAAAATTCAATATGGATGGAAGTATTTCAAATCACAAGGCATGACTAGTTGCAAAACTATATGTGCAACAAGAAGGCATTGACTATGAGGATACATTTTCTCCTATAGCAAGAATTGGAATTATAAGAACTTTCCTTTCCATTACATATTAGCTAAAGTTGAAAGTTTATCAAATGAATGTTAAATTTTATTTCTTAAATGGATATTTGAAGGAAGAAATTTATGTTGAACAACCACAAGGCTTCATTTCTAAAGATAAAGAAGATGAAGTCTATAGGCTTAAGAAGACACTTTATGGTATTAAACAAGCCCCAAGAGCTTGGTATCCTAGGATAGATAACTATCTTCATGATCATGGCTTTGCTACATGTTCTTTTGAGAGTAATGTGTACAAAAAGGTTGTTGGATCAGATTTCATCATTCTTTGCTCATATGTAAATGACTTAATATTTATGGGCATGTCATTCTCACCCGTGGAGGAGTTCAAAGATGCAATGAAATATGAATTTGAGATGTCTGATTTGGGAGAAATGCAATATTTTTGGGTATGCAAATCAATCAAACAAATGCACGTATATTCATTTGTCAATCAAAATAATATGTTGAAGATGTGTTGAAGTGGTTTAACATACAAGGTTGTAAACCTACATGCACTCCCATAGTTGAGAGTAAATTAATGAAGGAAGATGAAACTCTACTTTGTAATGCCACTCTTTATAGGTCTTTGATTGGCAGCCTTACGCATCGAACATCCACTAGACTAGACATCATGTTTGTTGTAAGTCTAGTTGTTAGGTTCATGCATCAACCTCATGAGCCTCGTTGGTGAGTTGCCAAAAGAATTCTTAGATATGTAAGTGGTACTATTTTTTTTGGATTATTTTATAATGTTACTAATAATTCCAATATTGTAGTATGCATAGATGTAGATGGGGTAAGTAGCTTGGATGATCGAAAGAGTACTTTTGGATATGCTTTTCTCTTTTGGGAAAATATTGTTTCTTAGAGTAGCAAAAATCAATCCACAGTTTCCCTATCTATAGTTAAAGTATAATATATTGCAACATCATCAAAAAGTACACAAGACATTTGGATGGCAAGATTGTTCCAAGACTTGGGAATGAATGTTTGTAATCCAATCAACGTTTATTTTGACAATCAAAGCACAATCTCATGACAATCCAATATCCCACAAAAAGAAAAAACATATTGACACTCTTTGACATCGTTTCATTCGAGATCTTGTACAATAACAATTCATTTCTTTTGAATTTTATCAATCTAAAGATCAGTTTGCAAACATCTTTACCAAGTTTCTCCCAAAAGATAGATTGAAGAATCTTAGATTTATGTTGGAAATTCAAAAACTTGAGATAAAGGGGGGAAATTGAAATCATTGATGCCTAGTTTTTAAGCATGTCCTAGGCACTTGGAAGTTAATTTGTTGGAAAGTTTAAACGGCCACATTTTTAGTAAATAATGCCACATTTTTTTCTCCAAGAACTGTTGGGTGCGGGTCTTTCCTGTTGAGTTTTAATTCCTATTTAAACTATGATATCCTTCAACAAAGTACGATTTTGGAGAGAAGTTGTTATTTGTAAGCTCTTTAGGTTCCCACAGAGAGCATTTTTTAGTATTGTATTTTTGTTTTTTATTTTGCAAACTGTAGCTTCAAGAAACATAGTATATATTGTGTTTCTCTTTTCACAAACACAGTATTTTTTTTGGGTGTGTACATACGTGTTTTGTACCTAAACATAGTATTAATCAATATAAAATTTGTGTTGCTTATTTTACTAATTTCATCTATGCTATTTTTGCTCTATCATCAATTTAGTCAGTTTCTTTATTTATTTATTTGTGCCATACATTTGTTCGTTGGATCTGTGTTTTTGGATGTAATTCCACAGTAATCACTTGATTCCTTTTAGCTTAGATCTTTCAAGTTGGGTCCAGGTTTTGGCCACCAATTGACCACTTGTAGAGGCTCCTATTGAGCCAGTGGGGACAAACCATAAATTATTCAAATCCAAGGAAGTGGTTGCAGATGAATGGGCTATCATCAATGGGTTCTATCCCTAGGATGTTGAAGAAAGGTCCAGAGATCAGGGGGTGTAGAAGTTAAGCCCAATGATGATTGGTAGTTGGTTGTCCAGACTGCACAAGAATTGGATAGAGAGAAAGAAGAAAAACAACTCTAGTTTGCGCTCAAAGATATGCAACATAATTCAATATATATATATATATATATATATATATATATATATATATGATTTGGTATAATGAAAAGCTTGTTTTGAGACATACAATAGTTTTCTCTAAACCTCAAATGTCCCTTGTATTGATGATGGATTATCATTTCTAGAAAGTTAGAAGGTCGTATGAACATACTATTGGGTTGACCACATTCTTCATTCCTACCAACTGTACTGATCTCTTGTGCATTGATGCTATATTTTATTAATGGATATATTTGAATCTCTGTAAAACGTTCCTGTATTGTTGTGCTTAGGCAATAAAAAGTCTTTTAAATTACTTAGCTATGCTTCAGACTAAGCCTACTTCTCTTCAGAGGGGAGGAGGGTGTTGGATTGTGTCGTTGGTTTTGGAGGTTACCGATTAACATGTGATTTCCGTTACCACGCCTATAAGTACATAAATCAGTTCACATTATTCATTTAAATTAAAATTTATGAGTTTGGTTAGCCCAAATATTCACAGGTATTAAATTTAATCATTATCATGCCCGTGGGATTTTATATGAAGATGTTGGACAAGATATGAAAGTACCTTTGCCTCCTTATTTCTGCAAGTCAATTGTTCAATTTTCCATCTTGCAATACCTTTTTTCAAGCTAAGTTCAGTTTAGGAGTTTAGGTTGGGTTTAGTTGCAATGTTAGATGGAAAAACAAGCTTGGATGTCTTTTGAGATAGTTTTTTTTTTTACACATGGTTTCCACCCTCAACCCCCTATCATCAGGGTTAAACCTGTGACCTGATGAACACTAAAACCCCACACAAACCAATTAATCTACACTTCATAGGTCCATCCTACAATTCCTTAATTACATTTTGCAATACTTATCATCCTTAATTACGTATGACATTCGACAGAGTTCTACGTGGGGGTTTTGAAATTGAATGGAATAGTACTGATGAAGCATTCAAAAGTCTAGCAAGTGTGAATGAAGCTGGAATTTGTGTATACAATTCTTACTATCACAGCATGCCTTTCCTTTGCCACCTCCCATAAAGCCTGGGTTCACAAATAACGCCAGCTAACCACAAAGCCTGGATTCGACAAAGAATACCAGACAATCTGGTGAGTCTGCCTTGGGTTTAAGCCCTAATGGTTAGTTAATTGCATTGAAGGTCACTTATGGATTTGAAGTAGTTTCATTCTTTGCTGAGGATTTGGTTGGATTTGTTGTAGATTATTTACATACTCAAATTGTTAGAGAAGGTCCTATCAGCGCTCTACTCTCTCCGAGGTGTAGAGACAAATTTTACAGTGGGATTGTAATAGGTAATCATTTGTCCTCTTTACAACGAATTCGATTTCATTGCACTGGGCATATGATTACTAGCATTTATGGCTGGCCCAAAATTGATTTGCTTTCATCAATTCTTGGTTATTATCATTAACATTTTAGGGACAGAGCAATCTAACCTTACAGGAAACTTTCTTTATTAATGAAATTCTGCAAAATTTTTACAATATGAATCATTTAAAATTTAGCAAAATATGAATTCATTATGAAAAATGTTCTCTGTTCGTTTCTGAGTCTGGTGATCCAATGGGCAAGCTGAATCTGTGAATTGCCCAAGAGCCCATGTGGGGCGAATCTTCAATATATGTGAATACCCACAAGGGATTCTCCCGCCCCTCGCCCTCAGGGCATCGATGTAGTCTTTAGGAGGTCTACCAAAAAATGGTTCCAGAGATACCCCATCTTCGTCCACTATGTTTTCAGTGAGTAGAAATTATAATAGGTTTTTACCCATTCATGTATTTTAACAGATTTTGCTTGTTTGCTCGAAAGCCAAAATTTAAAAAAAAAAAAGGCCTGACAGAAGATAGACCAATAACCAAAGGGGCTCTTTTGATGAATTCTGCCCAGATATTCACTGATAGAAAAAAAGAAATTTTCCAGGTCTTTAAATGATTCACTTCCAGGCCCCTGCATCATAGTTCGTTTGGCCACTCTGGAGGTTTTACAGGTTCACCTTTTAAATTTCTCACATCATATGTTTTTGTTTTGGCTTCAAATGGTGAAACTTTAGTTTCTCGTTGTTGGAATTTGTCTGTAGATATTTGCTCTCAAATTTGAGCCTTCATGCCAGTTTTAACAATGAATTTCATGTTTTAGATTTAAATTAGTTTTCATATTTCAACTTTAAATATTTCTCTTTTCAAGGGTTTTTTTTTTAATTTGTGCATTGCGAAGCCATGTATGCTCAGATTCTTATTGTGTCTGCTAATATGTTCTCTCTGCATCACATAGGCATCAGATCATTAGAAGGGGGCAATTTTGTGTGGTTTCGCTGACTAGAATGTGGTGTAACTTGAACAACATGTTTTGGCTTTAAATATTGTTGTTTCCTATACTTCTTTTGTAGATTTTAATCTTTGCATATTTTTTAAATTGACATACTTCAATTGTTGTGAAGTCGTAATGTGAAATTTAGCGACGTAAACCATTGTGTGGCCATTAAAGCTAAACCTTGACATAAGAAAAGATATGTGTAATGGGGTAGGAATTTCGAAACTCAACTGACAGTTAACTTCGATGGTTTTGACAACTATAGTGCCTGTTACGACAGTTTAATAAAAAAGAAAGAAAAAAAAGTGTACTAGTACCTATTTCCACAATTTTATCGAAAAAAGTTACATCAGAGGAATTTTTAGTTGTATCAATTTTGATGGTTTGGACTGTTACGATAGTTTTAAAAAAAAAAAAAAGTTGACTAGTACCAGTTCAAAAAGTTGACAGTTTGAAGAATTTTTAATTGTATCAATTTTGACAGTTTTGACAACTATAGTGCCTGTTAGAACAGTTTTATGACTAATACATTTTTCTGACAATTTTATCAAAAAAAATTAACAATAAAATTTGAATTGTATTTGACAGACAATTTTTAATTACCACGAGTACTTTTTTAACCTTTAGATCTCTATTTGAACATGTATTATTTCCCAAATATCTTTGTTATGAATCTGAAAAATTTGAATTTGAATTTAAATTGTATTTGACAGACAATTTTTAATTACCATGAGTACTTTTTTTAACCTTTAGATCTCTATTTGAACATGTATTATTTCCCAAATATCTTTGTTATGAATCTGTTGTGCGATATTTAAAATGTTATGACACAATCAAGCTTTGTTAGCTTTGAAGTAGCAACTAGCTCAGCGAGCATGCGATTTAGTGTAATTAACATTTGGACATTGAGAATATTAGCGTTTCCATTACAATTACACTGTATTTGCATAGGTAGTTTAATGTGTTGTAATTTTTCTTGTTTGATCAAGGTGCACTAGTCGCTGATGGGTTTTTATGCAGTAATGTTATGTTTTGATTATGATTTTTTTTTTCACATATATAATTTCAAAGAGCAGTAGTCTAAATGTTTTACTCTTTGAATTTTTTGGTAATTTCTTTTCTTTAATTTTGTTCGAAATTTGGTGATGAATGGTTGGATCTGTAGTTTTGAGTGGCTAAATTTATATAATTGGAGTGTCCACACTGAATCCATTTATACATTCAGAAATGCAATTTAAACAACAAAAAATAGCTATTTTATCTAAATTTACTTAATCAACTTAGAAAAAAAAAAACCTCAAAAAATAAAACTTTTAACCTAACTCATTTTGAAGATAATAGTATAATCTAATAAGCCATGCTAATTGAAATCTAATCAGTATATTCCATCTTTTTAGATTTATTTTTATGTGAGGTCAGATACTTGGATTTTATTTTAGGCAGTGAAATGTGTAGTGGATTATCATTCATTTAAGCTTCTCTTTTCTAAGTGCCCTTGTTTTGTTCAAAAACGATGAAGGAAAAGTAGCTATCCAGAATATATTGTTGGTCATAATGAACAACAACGTAACCAGTTAATTCAATGACTATGCACTTTGTAAGACTGTTTTTTTTGTTTTTATTTTTATTTTATTTTTTATTCCATGTTATTTTATAAAGTGGATGTAATTATTTTTTTAATGAAGCATTGATATTTTTTTAATCAAGCACCCGACTACTCTCAGTACAATAACTTTAAACTCTGCAAAAACTTACTATTTTAAGGTATTAAAACTACCTAAGACTTACAAACAGTTTCTGGGTTCATGTAAAATAACAAGGCCTTTGGTTTTCTATCCATTTTCAAATGATCATGGAACTAAAATTAATTGTAATAATTTTCTCTGTTTTATTGTACACTGATAATCAAATTTAATTTAATTATATAAAAAAAATTGAAGAGGTGGACGCCATTTTCTTTCCAGCCGCAACTCAGGCCCTCATTTGTGGAAAAGCGCATTAATTCATCAATCTCAAAATTTTCTCTCTCAAATAAGAGTAGAGCTTAACTCAGAATCTTCTACAAAATTTTCTCTCTCAATTAAGAGTAGAGCTTAACTCAACTTTCATGGCAGAATCTTCTACAACAGGAAAAACCGATTTAGAAACCCCCTCCTGACTCCAGTCTTCCCTCGGTTGGAAGAGAACCCCGAAATAATCCATGGACAAATCTAAGGGAGGAAAATCATTTAAACTAAGAGACTTGCCACTCTCCAGACATTCGAGCAGTACAGAATCCCAAAACGTCCGACCGGGTACTGCCGAAATCTGTTGGCCATCATTGCTGCACTCTGCTTTGGAAACGGAGCGTGAGAACGCTGCATCCTCTTCAGAAGGCAGCTGGAATTCTTCTGTGGCGAACTTGGCGGCGGCCGTTTGAATTTGCGGCGGCGATAGAGAAGAGGCGCAGGGGATTTCCGGTGGCGAGTCAGGAAAATTGAACTTGGCCTCCGATCCTCTCAGACAATACAAGGCAAAGTCGTAGGCGCGAGCAGCCGTTTCCGGGGTGTTGTAGGAGCCCAGCCAAATTCTGCTCCTGGATTTGGGCATTCGTATTTCCGACACCCATTTTCCCCATTTTCTCATTCGGATTCCCTTAAACTGCCTCGACTCCAGTGAGCGGCTTTCGGGTTTGCTGTGGCTGTTCTGATTTGGCGAGGGTTTAGCCATGTCGGGGTATCGGGAATCGAGCTCAGGCCGTGCTTTTGAAGTTTGAAGTGTTTAAAATAAAACGAGGGAGTGTGAGGTTCAGAGGATTTGAAATCGAGCGATTAGAGGTGCTGCTACACTAGTGCAAGTGAATATCTGCGTGAACTGATGACAATGAGGTTGTTTGCTCTACGCTATATATACATATATATGCGCGCGCGCCGCAATGTTGAGCGCGTGAAATTTACTTCGTGGCTAAGTCACAGAATTTTTGTCCTAAAGTATACTTCGTCTTGAAGTAAAGAGATGAACATACGGGCAAGACCTTTTGAATTAAAAAAGCGGCCGAAATGATCTCGTTCGCGTCGATCTGATTTGATGAGCGCATCCCTTTCCAGTTTCATTGAATAAGAACACGATTACTTGGAATGTTTTTATTAGTTGGTCTCTACCTTAGTCGGGATAGGATAAAAATTCGGCGTTACGCAAAGGAATCATTCCGGAACTTTCCCGTGGAGTGATAATGTTCACATAGAATATTTCAAGTGACCGGCTGATAATGATGGGCTAAAGTGTCTTTATATTATTTCTAATTATATGACGTTACAATGATAATTATATATATTTATATTTATATATATTTATTGGAGTTCAATATTGTTATAAGATGTATTTACTGGGGAGGAGATATTCAAAAATTTAATTATATTTAAACATAATTATTTAATATATATAAAATAATAATTTTAAATCTTTTTAAATATATTCCAAACATTTAAAATATTGAAAATCCAATTTATTATATTTTTATTTATTTTTGAAATTTCAATCCACACCTATTTCACCTATATTTTTATTGAATAAATTCTATTTTGACTTTTACATTTTAAAAATAGTTCTTAATTGGATATAATAAATACCTAAGAAGTTAGTTTCCCTATGATACATCACTTAGAAAGAAAGAAAAAAGTTTTAAAATGCAAAATTCAATAAAATAAGATTTATTCTATAAAAATGGAATTTTGATTTTTATATTTTTTTTCTTTCTAAAAAAATTAGTAGTTGTTTATTTTTATTTTAAATTTAAAGTTAACTTAATAATTTATAAATAAATTATATATAATTTATTAATAATCGTTTATTCAGAGTAAACATGTTACAAAATGGGATTTGAATCCATGTGGGTAGGGTGTAATGTAAATGAAAATGTAAATGTACATTTAGGCTGGTGAGTTGTTGGTTTAGTTTTGCGTGCACTTGAGTAGTGAGCGATGATTGTTTTCCAAAGAAAGAGCGTGCACATTTCATAGTGTTGCACGCACCTGAGTAAGTGTGAGTGGATTGTGCATCAAGGGAAGGGTGCACACATTCCATAGTGTTGTGTGCACCTGAGTAAGTGCGTGAAGATTACCTTGAAGTGCGCATTGAACCAAGTTTTATGTGTGTGTGTGTGTGTGTGTGTGTGTGTGTGTGTGTGTGTGTGAGGTCGGAGAGCTTGTGTGTGGTTATTGGGTTGGTGACCCAAGATGCAAAAAGGTCAGTGCGCATATCCTTGTATGTAATTACACTCAAATTATTAATAAAATCACATCGTTACACACAGACCAATCAGACGAAAAGAGACGGGGGGCTTAAACTCCACCGAAAAGAGAAAATGGGAGCTTAAGTCCAAGGGAATATTTTATTAATATTTTCGAAAAGTATAATTTATGGATATTTATTTATCCTAAGTTCCCTAGGGATGGGAACGAGTCACCAAGTGGCTAAAGCTAATTATGAAGGTGATAAGTGTCAAGTTAAGACCATGCAAATACATGGTTGAATCTTAGTGTATTTTGGGGGGGATTCACTCATTTTTCCTCAGGTGTCGGACCATCTGAACGGGAAACGACCATTACCTTATCTGTAGAGAAAAGCTTGGAAAGGATTTTCCATCTAGTAACCAGAGATTTGATGTCGAAGAGGAGGGTTGTCATGCATGTGAGCATTATCTCCAGGTGAGAGATTTGCTAGGAATTGTTCCCTAGTGCGTTGGGCATTAGTTACATGGCCCTGAGACTTCCTCTACTGCCTGTTGTTGAAGCCCTGGAAGGGAAGTGGGGCAGTCGAGGGACTGTTGAGCAGAGAAGGGCCACACTTCCTCGGGTGGGACATGCATGTGGGGAATGAGATATTGTAGGCTAACTCCAACAGTTGGACACCTTGGAATGAGCAATTCTGTTGATTATCAAACCTTACGCTGGCATTAGGAATCATTTTTCCCTGGTGGATTTTAAGCCCCAGCTCGGGGGTGACCTATTGTTGAAAGTATATGAGCAACAGAGTCTATGGCTGGGAGGAATGTATGAGCTCTGCGCGCAATTGGTGACTCTTTATAAAAAGCTAAGTGTCCTTTATGTGTTTGTCTAATTTACTGTGTGCTTAATTATCTATGTCTAATATGGATTTATTTCCTGTATGACGTTACATATAATTAATTGTCGTTATTCTGTATGATGTTGTTTGTACATGTAAGCATGATGTTGTATTCAATAATTATTGTCACACATGCAGAGTATGACAATTATTAAGTATTCTTATTAGTTAACTTTGTAATAAAGGTCTTGAGTTCTGAGGCAAGACTAGAATTGTCGTGCGCACAGGGAAATAATTTGTGTGTGCAAAAGACTAGAATTGTTGTGCCCACGGGGAAGTAGATCCATGTGCACAAAGATAACTGAATCTACATGCGACACCAGAGTGGTTGCCTGCGTAGTAGTAATCATGTGTTAAGAGTGGTTTCCTGCCTAGTAGTAATCATGTGTTAAGAGTGGTTACATGCACAATAATACTTGTGTGCTCTGAATGATTGTGAACACAATTGTATTGTGGGTTAGTTCTGTTGTTATAACTAGTGTCTGAAGAGGAAAATTTGTGTGGCGTGATCCAGGTTGGGATCGTGCACGTTACCTCACATGTTTCTGCGTAGATCAATGTTATAGTGTAGAATCTACGCACTAGATTTTTTGAGTGGTATTGGTCAACAGTAGGTTGGGTACGTTACAGATTGGTATCAAAACATTTATTAGTGATGGTAATGGGGGAACATTACAAAATGGTATCAAAGCTCCATTTTTAACATTGAGTTTGCATGGGCCAAGTATCTACTTAAGGCAAAATGTGGACTAGTAAGTGGTCGAATTAGGAATTACAACGTGGCTATGGTGCGCATAAAATAAGAATGCACAAGTGTGCACATTAAGTTTTGACATTGTGGGGTGCAGCACTGGAAATGCGTAGAAAACAATGGTGCAGAGTGTGTACACTAAAAAATTGGGGCTACGTGAAGCAAAACTGGTGGTGCGGGCGTAATATTGATAAGCGGTGTATATGTTAAATATTGACATCGTGCATTGGTACATGTTGAATACCAATGCACGCACGAGCTTCAGAAAGCAAAAAGACATAGTAAAAGAGTATTTGGGTGAATTTCAAATGACCATAATTTATTGCGCAAGACTCAGAATTGCGCAAGGGAGCAGTTGATGGGAAAGTTTTGAACAAAGGAGTCCAACTATTCACCGAGAAATTTTGAATTGAGACGTTAAAATCATCCAAAAAATCAGAAGAAATGATTCTAACAAAATAGTGTAGATTTTTTATGAAGTTGTTGCATGAATTCGTCTAACAAATTTTATTGGCTTCACATTTTATAGAATTAATAACAATTCAATTAGGACATAATCAACGCAGAGAGTCAAAAGCATGGAAGATACGCAGAGAATTTACAACCATGATGATGAATTTGGTGGTTTGTATATCAATATGGGTATTGATAGTATAGAATCCAATGAGCATATAGAAGGCAAGAAAGAGCGCATAAATTTGGTAGAAACCATAAAGAGACAACAAAAATATGTCCAAATCTATAAAGCTGATAATGAGAGGCTTATGAAAGCCAAAGAACAACAAAATGGCTTCAATATCAAGTTGATGCAAAGCTTGGACATAATAGAAAAGAAAATGGATAAGGAGATAGATTCAAGCAAGTCAAGAAGTCGCAGGTCTCATGATGAGAGAAAAAAAACAATAAGTGTTGATAGGAATCATCATCACTCACCAAAGCATTCATTTAAGAAAATGTGCAGTAGCTCGATTCCATCTCCTAAAAGAAAGCATAAGAGAAGGATTGGAGTGGACGAGCTACATGGAGAAATGAATAAGATCACCCCTCCTACCTTTGATGGTGAGCACAAGAAGGATGAAGATGTAGAGACCTAGTTGTTGGGCATGAGGAAGTACTTCCAACTACATAATTACTCTGTGCATGCAAAAGGGAGAATCACCATCTATCAACTAAATGGAAAAACATCAATGTGGTGGGATTAGTTCATGCAAGTGAAACACATTAATAACAACAAGATTACTTGGAGGGAGTTTAAAAGATATTTCCAAAAGAGATACTTAACCAAGTGATACTATGACAGGAAAATGAAGGTGTTCTTTTAACTCAATCTTGGGAGTATGAAAATAGACGAGTATGAAAGAATATTCTTAAAACTGTTGAAATATGTTGCATTCTTCAAGGATGAGCAAGTTAAAATTTAGAGGTACTTGAGTGGGTTGCCATCATTTATCAGTGGCAAGATACAATATGATGACTCCAAGACATTGGAGAAAACCACAAGGTGAGGTAAATGTCTCTATGATCAATAAAGGGGAAGACCAACTTTCCAAAGGGATTGGGAAGACAAATAGAAAATCAAGATGGATTAGAGGAAGAAGGGGACTAAGCCACCATTTTCCAGAAATACTTCTCAAGGACATCCAACTCCCAAGGAGCATAAAATGACTAAGACAATGGGGAAAAGACCAAGGCAACCACCTATTCAATGTTCGGTTTGTTAGAAAGACCACATGTATAGAGATTGCCCTCACATAGGTGAAAAAGTGAGTATTGTTCACAATGCACAACACGCTACGATAATAGAAGACATGGGCATAAATGTACCAAGGATCTACGCAGCCCTGGATAACAAGCAAGTTGAGTTTCAGTCGCACATGATTGAAGTAGAAGGTAAGATTAATGACCAGCTCGTTGCTATTTTAATTGATTCAGGGGCTAGTCATAGTTATCTAGATCCTAAGATGGTGGGAAAATTCCAATTGCCAAGAAGCAAGCTTGAAAAACCTTGGTTGGTGCAGCTAGCTATAGGAGAAAAAAAGAAAATTAATGAGATGGTTAAGGCATGTCTAATGGATGTGAATGGGCTGAGCACAAAAGATGATTTGAAAATCATACCTTTGGGCTCTTACGATTTCCTCATTGGTATAGATTGGTTGGACCAACATCATGTCGTTCTAGACTGTTACAATAAGGCATTTACTTGCTTGAATGAGGAAGGAAATTTAAGAACAATTCAAGGCATTCCAAGAGCTATAATTATCATAGAAGTTTCAACCTTTCAATTGAAGAAAAACTACAGGAAAGGATGCCAAGTATTTGTAGCGCACATGGAGGAGACACCTAAGGATAAAGTGCCAAATTTTGAAGACTGTGTAGTACTAAAAGAATTTGAAAATGTATTTAAAGAAATACTGGGGTTTCCATCAAAAAAAGATATCGGTTTCTCTATAAATTTGATGCGTGGGGCAACCTCCATATCCAAGACTCCTTATAGGATGAGTACACCAGAGCTGAAGGAATTGCAGATGCAACTTGAAGAGCTTCTGAAGAAGGGGTATATATGACCAAGTGTGTCACCTTGGGGTGCCCCAGTATTATTTGTGAAGAAGAAGGATGGTATGTTGAGGCTTTGTATTGACTTTAGGGAGATGAACAAAGTAACAGTAAAGAACAAGTATCATTTTCCAAGAATAGATGACCTCTTTGACCAGCTGAGGGGCACATAGATATTTTCAAAGATTGATCTCAGATCTGGATATCACCAAGTGAGAATTAAAGAAGAAGACATCATCAAGACTACTTTCAGAATGAGGTATGGATATTATGAGTTCACAGTAGTGCCATTTGGGTTGTCAAGTGCACTAGTTGTCTTCATGTGTTTAATGAATGGTATTTTTAAATAATACTTAGATAAGTTTGTCATTGTATTTTTGGATAACATACTTATTTACTCAAGGTATGAAGAAGAACATGAGCAACACTTGACCATGGTGTTGCAAGTACTGAGAGAACATCAATTGTATGCAAAGTTGAGCAAGTGCTCATTCTTCCATAGACAAATTCATTACTCGTTTTATATCATTTCAAAGGAAGGGATAATTATGGACCTGGAGAAGGTAAAATCCATTGAAGGATGGCCAACACCAAGGAATGTCGCATAGGTGAGGTCCTTCATGGGACTTGCAGGTTACTACAGAATATTCATTGAAGGCTTCTCAAAGATTGCATATCCAATTACATCATTGCAAAAGAAAGTTGTGCGATTTTAATGGACTCCAAATTGTGTAAGGAGTTTTCAACACTTGGAAATTTTGTTAACAAGTGCGTCAATTTTAAGGATTGTTGATCCTAATGAAGACTTTGTTGTGTTCACTGGTGCATGTAAGGAAGGGCTTGATGAAGTCCTTAGTCAAAATGGGCATGTGGTATGCTATAGATCAAGGAAATTAAAAGATCATGAAAGACACTATGTTACTCATGATTTGGAATTTGCAGTCATAGTGCATACCTTGAAGATGTGGAGGCATTACCTCATGGGGAAAAAAATTGAGTTGAGGAAAGACCATAGTGGTCTGAAATATTTGTTTGGAAAACCAAGTTTAAATGCCAGACAAAGCAGGTGGTTATATTTCCTCAGTGAGTATGACTTTGATATCAAATATACCAAAGGAAAAGAGAATAAGGTGGTTGTCGCACTCAGCAAGAGGGTGCATGAAATGCATGCTACAACCATTAGCATGTATGAATCAAATTTGAGTGACATAATTTTATAGGTCTCCAAATCAAATCAGTGTTATGTGGACATAAAGACAAATTCATAACAAGGTAAATTGCAACAAAAATTTGAAAGTTATGAGCTAAAAGAGGATGAAATTCTCATGTATAGGCGCATAGTTTATGTGCCAAATGATCAGAAGTTGAATTTTTATTTATTGTCAGAGATGCATAAAGTTCCTTATGTTGGGCACCTAGACTACCAGAAAACAATTGCAGTGGTCAAAACACAATATTATTGGCCAGGCATGAAAAATGAGTTTGTTGATTTTATTGCTAGATGTCTTGAATGTCAAAAGGTCAAGGCTGAGTACATACACCCAGCTGGTTTGCTACAACCTTTTCCCATTCTTGAGTGGAAATGGGAAGTTGTAACCATGGATTTCATTACTAAGCTTCCTATGACTGCTAAGCAACATGATTATATTATGGTAGTGGTGGACAAGCTTACTAAAGCTTCCCATTTTATTCCAGCAAAGTCAACTCACAAGGAAGCCAACATTGTTGATATATACATGAGAGAACTTGCTAGGTTGCATGGTGTACCTAAGACAATTGTATCTGACAGAGATCCCAAGTTCACATCGAATTTTTGGAAAGAGTTGTTCAAAGGATTTGAGACAAATATGAATTTTATCACAACCTATCATTTAGAGTCAAATGGGAAAACAGAAAGGGTAAATCAAGAGGTAGAAGATATGCTAAGAATGTATGTGATGGACAAACTGACGCAGTGGGAAAAACATTTACCTTGGTTGAATTTTCTTATAATAATCGATATCAAATAATCGGTATCAAACATCTCTAAAGATGAGCCCATTTGAGACACTTTATGGTAGAAAGTGCAACACATCAGTGAGTTGGGAGAACCCAACAGACTACGCAATGGTTGGGCAAAATTTGCTCCGGGAAATGGAAGAGAAGATGGTGAAGATAAGGCATATTTTAAGGCTTCCCAAGACAGGAATAAAAGCTGCACAGATAAAGGCAAAATCCACCAAGAGTTTAAAGTGGGTAACCATGTGTTCTTGAAAGTAAAAGTAAGACACAGTTCCCTGAAGTTGGGAAATTATTCTAAGCTGGAAACATGCTATTATGGGTCATTTGAATCCTAGAGAGGATTGGTCTTCTCACATATATGCTTGAATTTCCTGCATCCTTGTGTAGTCATAATTTTTTCCATGTATCTTTTCTCAAAAAGTACATACTTATGATAATCATGTCATTGATTGGAATGTGATTCAGGTGGAGTCAAAAGAATATTTTCAAGTGCAACCAGTTTTCATATTGGATCAGAAAATCAAACAACTTTGGAATCGAGCCATGGAGATAGTAAAGGTACAATGGACTTGGTACGGCCATGATGATGCAACTTGGGAGTGCAAGGATGCTATGCAGGTAGAGTACCCACATCCTTTTAAATACTTTTGAAGTTTTTGTATGTACATGTGTGTATAATGCACCGAGGACAGTGCATAAATCAAGGGGAGGAGAATGTAATACCCCTTATTCAAACCCCAATTGTAAATGAAAATGTAAATGTACATTTAGGCTGGTGAGTTGTTGGCACCAAGTGTTGGTTCAATTTTATGCGCACTTGAGTAGTGCGCAAGGATCGTTTTCCAACGAAAGAGCATGCACATTTCACAGTGTTGCGCACACCTGAATAAGTGTGTGAGGATTACCTTGAAGTGTGCATAAGACCGAGTTATATATATATATATAGATAGATAGATAGATAGATAATGCCAGAGATCCTGCGTGTGGTTATTGGACTAGTGAGTAGAGATGAAAAAAAGGTCGGTGTGTCTATACTTGTAAAATGTAATCCCACTCAAATTATTAATAAAATCACATCGTTGTACGCAGACCAATCAGACGAAAAGAGACGAGGGAATAAACTCCACCGAAAAGGGAAAAGGGGGGCTTAAGTCCAAGGGATTATTTTATTAATGTTTCTGAAAAGCATAATTTATGGATATTTATTTATTCTAAGTTCTCGAGGGATGGGAACGAGTCATCAAGTGGCTAAAGCTAAT
>ML843266.1:0-20533 GCA_009831015.1 Picea engelmannii
GAAATTATCTAACATGAAACTCTTAATAACTACCATGCTCTACATCTGCAACAATTATGCAAAACTAACAATACATGCACAACCCAATATAATTACTTAGAGAATAATGCACATAAGAAGACACTTATCTTTTGTTGTAATCCACCAAATGCATGTAAACCTCTGACGTTTCTCCTAGCAATAGACTTTGTCTCTATAAACTCTCAGCAATAGGTCACCCCTAAGCAGGGGCTTAAAATCCACCAAGGAAAAGGATTCCTAAGCCAAGCTAAGATCTATTAGCAGACAAAACACTCAAACAAAGGTGCAAACCCTAGCAAACAGACTACAGTCAATCATTCCCCACATGCTTGTCCCACCCCAGGAAGTGTGCCCCTTCTCTGCTCAATAGTCCCTTGGCTACCCCACTTCCCTTCTAGGGCTTCAACAACAGGCCGAACAAGAATTCTTAGAGCCATATAGCTACAACTAGGCACCTTGGGAAAACAATTCCCAACAGTTCTCTCGCATGGAGAGAATGCTCATGAGCCTGACAACCCACTTCTTCGACAACACAGACCTAGCAACCCACTTCTTCATCCAACACAGGCTTGAAAACATGCTTCTTCAATATCCCACAGGCCTTCCAAAGCACATGGTTATGTGATGGCAGCAAGTTACAACAAGATACAGATGCCTCACAGAGGAAAGTTGGTCTGGATGATGAAGGGAATGAGTGTCCCCCCTCAAGATACACTAAGGCCCAACAATATATTTGCATGATTATAAATGGACACTTGTCACCTTAAGAGATAACTTAGCTCAACTTGGTGACTCGTTCCCATTCCTTACGAACTTAGGATAAATACATATTCCATAAATATACTTTTGGAAATATTATTAAAATATTCCTCTAAGATTCACACCTTTTTCCCATTCTAGTGGAGTTTAAGCCCCACATCTATTTTTGTCTGATTGGTTTGTGCGTAGTGATATGTTTTTATTAATATCTATGTGCAATTACTTTTTACAAAAATAGGCGCACTGGTCTTTGTTGTAATCCAGGTTTTCTAGCCTAATAAATGTTAGAATATAATGGATGTTCTCATCTAACCGTAGACAATATCACTATAGTCACCCAACCATAGGCCGAAGCCACCCCCGAGCACATTAACCTTGACAGAAAATCATTCCAGAAGCAAACCCTAGGCTAGATAGCCTAAACAAGATAATGCACCTCTCTCCAAGGATAGCACACCAAACAGGAGTAACAAGAGATGATCAGAGAGTCCAAACCATAACCAGGAGAGAGTCTAGGCCAAAACCAAAATTTGTTAGCTACAACAACTGCAACTACAACTCTCCTCCAAACTTGTGCACAAACTGGCCAACTGCAGTGTGCACAAGTGTTGCTTCTTTAGTTCTGAGAATGCCTGCTAGAATGAAGACTGGCCTCCTATATTTATACTAAAACTGGCAGACTGCCTGAGCCAACTTCTCATTCAGGGTGCCTATTTACTTAGTATATAATATTTCCTTTAGCCGAATTCTTCTCTTGGAGGCTAATAACCTAATAAAAATTATCCTCTTGAGTCGACTTGTCTTCTAGGGTTATTAACCAACTAATTAGGGTTTCTTATTGCTTCCCGAAATATTCTATTATCGTCAGGTTTACACGTGGAGGTAAATACCTCCCGCAGCTACCATAATATCAACACTCCCTCCTAGCTAGGGAGGTATTTGAAGGTAATGGTATTGAGAACCATTATCACTATCAATGTCATCAACTACATCATCTCTCAGAACCATACTCCATCTGATTAATCATACATGATGTTGGATAAGTCACTCACTCCACAGACTGACACAAGAGCCATTCTTCTAATCCGGACATATGTCCTAGAAGAATAAATGTTCTGAACCATTTTTCGTCTGGGAAATCTCTGTCCATTGATCATCCATCTAGATAATAATCATTTCCAACACTACTGACAGTCTTCAAGGTGATCAGAACAATGTCATTCAATAGAACACAACTGTGTCTATCCATAGTAGTAGACAACTACAATCCAGTGGTACACTGCCACACCAAGTAGCACATAGATACTTGATCAGTGACATATAGTCACAATCAGTGGAACACATCCACTACACTAGTATACATCTACTGTCCAGAGACATACAGTCTCCATAACAATCATATCATCAACCTGCACAGAAAACATTGTTATGATATAAACTGAATCATCTGGGCCATTCTTCCACTCACATCTGTGAGATCTAGAAGAGCATCTGCCCTAAGAAAGTAAAACATCAACGATGAGTTATCTGGACTATTCTTCTCAAGAAAGGATGAATAATTGTATTGATTTCTTAGCCTGGACCATTCCTCCGACACTAAACAAAGTGCAACCTGAAGAGAATGAATCTACCCTAGGGAATGCCTGTCCCTGATTGTTGAACCTGGACCATTTGCTTATCTGGGCCATTCCTCCAGCACTAAACAAAGTGCAACCTGGAGAGAATGAATATTCCCTAGGGAATGACTGTCTAGACCATTTCCTAAGGAAATGACTGTACTGCACCAACCTCCAAAACAAACCATTCTTCAAAACTGCTCACAACTGTGAGCTTCGAAAGAATGATTGTCCGACGAGGTAGACCAATATTCTTGACCACTACTGAGAGTGACCATCAAGAAGAGAGACTATCCTAGACCATTCCCTATGTTAACCACAAGTGGAATCGTTGTCTACGGTACATCAACAATCCATCAAACCATTTTCATTACAAAAATGACCGTTTGATTTGGACCATTTTCCGAACTGGAAAATGCCTGTCCATCAGAAATCTCAAACCACTTTCCGAATTGGAAAGGAACTTCTTATCCTGGACCATTTTTTGAACTGAAAAAATGACTTTCCATAAATCGATAACACATCAGTGCTTCCTCCCAACCTGGGAGTCATCTCTTCCTTTTTCAATAAGGAAGTTGTCTCCACGAGCTCCAGCTTGAGTACACAAACTCTTTCATCTTGGACAGAGGCTTTACCAGAATGTCTGCTTATCTGCTCATCTGTGAAGATATATATTGGAGAATCACTTCTCCTTTCTGGACTTCATCATGAAGAATGTAATGCTTGATCTCAATGTACTTCGGTCTTTTTGGAACACTGGTTTTCTGAAGGCTTCATATAGCTCTGATCATCATAGTTGAATTCGTCTCTTTTATTTCATGCTAGCTCATAACATCATGGCAAGGGTCAAACTTGGAACATATCCAAGTGGTACTTATTCTGTCATCATGAGAGCTTTGTCATGGATTGGAAATCCATCATCCTTGAGTTTTGAGTAACCATTATGATTCAGTATCTTTGTTATAGAAGGTTTTTCACCATGCTTATGCTGTGAATTGGAGGCTCTGCACCAAGTTGTTTGAATCCATACAAAACCTTCTTCCATCTGCATACAAGAGTCTCTTTCTGGTATACCTCAAAGCCTTGAGGTTTCTCTTCATACCCTCTTTGTTCAATTATTCTCGAGAATAGTCTTTGCATTCATATGATGTAAACTCCAACCCATGGATATTGCAGACGATATAATGGCTCATGTAGAGGTATGTCTAGTTTACTGCAACAAACAATCATCATAGTCTTCTCCATCCATTTGGGAGAACCTCTAGTTCTTGATCTCCCAATGCTTTCATTCATAAGTCTTCCATACATTGTTCTTCATCACAACTTTCAGTTCCTCTAATTGATTTCTTTTAGTGAGTTCATATCAAGCTGGTAGTCTTGTGATTCTCGATGCAATGACTAGTTGTTCTGGCTTTTCCTTCTCTCTTGGAATCTTCATGTTATTCCTCTTTTTTTCTTTAGCTCTTAGGTCCATGGATTTTTCTATAGATTCCATGCCCTGAAGATTCCAACTTCTTCCTTTCATCATAGGATCACATATGTGGATAGACAACCAGGGATACTTTAAGGATTATTTTCAAAGAAGACTTCTTCTAAGGTCACACTGAACACGTGTTGATTTTTCATGGTTGCTTCCATCGATAGATACTTCATCATCTTCAGTGGATCATATAATTTAGGATTAGCTCCCTCCTAATCCTTGCTTCATGCGAGAATTCATGCTCTTCTTTTGGAAATATATAATCGGCTCTCTCCATCTAGGAGAGTCCACGCTTTCATCTACATCCTCATTGCCTTCTGAAAAGTGTCACAAATATTTTTCCAATTTCCTCTTGATTGTTGACTTCTTTCTATCTTTACTTCTTCTAGGTTTCTTCAAGATTGATTCTGATTTCAACTTATCTTGCAGTTGTTACTTATGCAATAACTTCCACATGAATTTTTACTAGGAGTTGTTGACGTACTTCATCCTTTCATGTGTATTGCTTGACTTGTAGTCATTGTGATGGCAATCCTTATCTTGTTGTTCTTCCATAGGTATAGTTTATCTTTGAACTATTATCTTTTAAGAAATAGATATGCAAGATATGTACAGAAACTATGTAAACATGGTATGTACAAGAACTATGAAGAATATTGTTACCTTGTCTTAGAAGAATAAGTCTGTTTTATCCCGCTTGGTCTTCCTTGAGGGTTTCCTTTCTTCGAAAATTGATGCTTCGTGTGTCTCCTTCCTTTTCTTTAGCTCAGGACAATGATTCTTGTAGTGACCATACTTTCGACAGTTGAATCATTGTATTTATGACATATCTTTTCTTGATTTGACTTCTTCCTTGAACCAAACTTCCTTTTGTTCCTAAGATTCTTGAATCTTACTATGAAGGCTTGATCATCATATTTATTTTGAGGTTTCTCTTTTGCACTAATCCTTGATTCTTATTGTGCACAACAAGTCCAAATTTCTTCAAATGTAAGATACTCCTTCCTTGTGTTCATGCTTGCGGCAAATGCATCCCGTGTCTTGGGAAGACCATTGAGCACTATATTTACCAGTTCCTTCTCTGAAATGATCTCTTCAATGGATTGTAGGTTATATCTCAACTAAGATATTCTCCCAAAGTATGATGTTATGCTATCATCATCATTCATCTTCATGTCATGGAGCTCATTCTTCAGACTCATTACATGTCCAATGTTTTTGACTAAGAAGAGGTTTGTTAGGGCATCATACATCTTATTAGATGAATCAAGATGGGAGATGTAGGGTATCAGGTGGTCTTTTATAGAATCCACTATGATACTCATGCCATTGATGTCATTGTCTTTTAACTTCTCCATAACTACAACGTTCTGCGGTTCCTTTTCTTTTCCTTCTTCAAATTATGGTTCACCAATCTTTCCTTTCACAATATCCAACACTTTATTCTTGGAAAGGATGATATCAATCCTTGTCTTCCATGCTCTGAAGTTAGAAGCCCCATCTAACTTGTTTTATGACTTCATAGAGTAATTCATGGTTGCCTTGACTTGGTCAACCCTATATTTGACCAAAAACTCAACCTTGATGTCTTAGATTGCTCAGAGTACCAGGAGATGCACTAGGATAGGACGCACTAGTCTATCCATAAATTAGGTCAATCCCTTCACTTAAGGTGCCTCAACGAGAGGATTAGGGTTTCTGCAGCTGCACCTGCTAGTAACCCTAGCGACAGTTCTTCAATGAGCTTAGTATCCTTATGGCTATGCTCCCTTCCAGTGGTTAGACTGAATGAAGGAGGTGTGGGCCCATAACTTGTTAGAATATAATGGATGTGCTTGTTTAACCATAGACAATATCACTATTGTCACCCAACCATAGGCTAAATCCACCCCTGAGCACCTTAACCTTGACAGAGAATCATTCCAGAAGCAAACCCTAGGATAGATAGCCTAAACAAGATAGCACACCTCTCTCCAAGGATAGCACACCAAACATGAGTAACAAGAGCTTATCAAAGATTCCAAACCATAACCAAGAGAGAGTCCAGGCCAAAACCAAAATCTGCTAGTTGCAGCAACTACAACGGCAGATCTCCTCCAAACCTGCACACAAACTGGCCAACTACAGTGCGCACAAGTCCTGCTTCTACAGTTCTAAGAATGTCTGCCAGAATGAAGACTGGCCTCCTATATTTATACTAAAACTGGCAGACTGCCTAGGCCGACTTCTCATTCTGGGTGCCTATTTACTTAGTATATAATATTTCCTTTAGCCAACTTCTTATCTTGGAGGCTAATAACCTAATACAAATTATCCTCTTGAGCCGACTTGTCTTCTAGGGTTATTAGCCAACTAATTAGGGTTTCTTCTTGCTTCCTGGAATATTCTATTCTCGTCAGGTTTACACGTGGAGGTAAATACCTCCCACAGCTACCATAATATCAACAATAACCACATAGGCACTCTAGCCTCAATATACATATATACAAAGGCTCTCTAGCCCAAAAATATCCTGGCTACAAACACAATCCGATGTGCACTTTGAAGTGATCCTCGTGCACTTACCCAAGTGCGCATAAAGCTATGAAACATGCACGCACTCTTCCCTTGGTTCACATATGCTAAATTGTACCCAAAACTTGTGCGCTCATGACTCACCAACCTATATGTACATTTACATTTACATTACAATTGGGGTTCAACCTAGGGGTATTACATTCCCCTCCCCCTTATTTATGCACTATCCTCAGTGCATTATGTATAAAGAAAAATTCAGAAGTCTTCAAAAATATACAGGTACTCTGCACGCATAGAATCTTCATGTTCCCGATTTTCATCCTCGGGACCATAACAAGTCCACTAGACCTTCACTAGTCTTATTGCTCGATTCTTGAGCAAATTGAATTTTTGGTCAAATATGCACACCAATTGAACTCAAAAGTTGTCTTCTTGCTCCACCTGAATCACACTCCAATCAATTACATGATTAGCATCAAGCACATACTTTTTAAGTAAATATACATGAAACACATTATGAATGCATATAGATGTAGGCAGTGCAAGCATGTATGCAACATGACCAATCCTCTTCAGGATTTCAAATAACCCACAATAATGTGTTTCCATCTTTGAATAATTTCCCAACTTAAGTGAACTCTTCCTAGCTTTCAGTTTCAAAAACACGTGGTCACCCACTTTAAATTCTCTGTGAGTTCTGCATTTATCTACATAACTTTTATGCTTGTCTTGGGAAACCTTTAAATTCTATTTATTTTCACCACTCGCTCTTCCATTTCCTTAAGTAAATATGGCACAACCATTACTCTATCTTTTGGGTTGTCTCGGCTCATTGGTGTGTTGCACCTTCTCCCATAAAGTGCCTCAAAGGGGCTCATCTTCAGAGATGCGTAATTGATACCCATTGTTATACGCAAAATCAACCAATTGTAAATATTTTTCCCATTGCGTCGAATTTTCCATCACATGCATTCTTATCATATCTTCTATCACTTGATTTTTACCCTTTCCATTTTCCCATCCGACTCCGAATAGTATGCTATGCTAAAATTAAGTTTTTTCCCAAATATTTTAAATAATCCATTCCAAAAACTGGATTTGAACTTGGGATCTCTGTCAGACATAATTATCTTAGGTACACCACATAGCCTAGTAATTTCTGTCATATAAATGTCAACAATATTAGTTTCCTTGTGTGTGATATTTACTATAATAAAGTGGGAAGATTTAGTAAGTTTATCGACCACTACCATGATAGAATCATGTTGCTTCATAGTTTGGGGTAGCTTAGTGATGAAATTCGTAGTGAAAACTTCCCATTTCCACTTAGGAATGGGTAATGGTTGTAGTAGACCAGTTGGGTGTCTGTTCTTAGCCTTGACCTTTTGGCATTCCAAACATCTAACAATAAAATCAGTTGCATCCTTCTTCATACCTGGCCAATAATATTGACTCTTGACATTAACAACTGTCTTTTGGTAGCCTAGGTGTTCAACATAGGGCACATTATGCATTTATTTTAATATCAGTTTTTTCAATTCCTGAGATTTTGGCACACAAAATTGTTGAAATATTGTAACTTCGAAGAATATTCTACCTAAGAAGGAAATTTGAATAATATCATTATATTATGTTTATTAATTAGGCCCTATTGTGCCATTGTAAAAGTTGACCCTTTTGTGCCTTGGCAGTTAAAATGTAAATTAAGAGGGTAAAGTGACAGGTCGGCCCAGAACTAATTATAGGATGTTCATACCACTATTTATAATAGAGGACAATGCCTCATTTAAACACACACAACATCCAAATATGTAGCGCACAAGTCTTGGAGAAGAAACTGATGCAACTGGGGGTGATGCCAAGGAGGGTTTTGGTATATCTCTTGGTATTTTTTGGTTAAGTAGTGTGTTACTCTTCCTAGTGAAGGAGTAGAGGAGGATCTTTTGTTCGGTCTTTGGTCTATCTTTATTGAGGAAGTTTTTGTTGGGTTTTCTCCACCATGAGGGTTTCCCAGGATAATATTTGTGTCTCTATTGTTTCTGTGATAGCCTCTCTTTCAGTGATCTTATTTATGCATCTAATGTGATAAATGATTATAATAATAAATAAGAACCGTAACTGCTAGTTGTATAAGTAAAAATTCAACATGGGATCAGAGCAGGCGTGAAAGAGACCAACTCATAGTTTATAAGAAGTAACTAGCTTCAACGCACCCTCTCCAAGATTCAATTTCAATATTGCAACTGCTACAATATTAGGGTTTCTACATAAACCCTAAGTGTGACATTTTTCTTGTTTGAGGAGGATATTGGAGAAAGTAACCACACCTAGGAACGCGCCCTAGGAGGGAGTATCTAGTCCCTAGATCTGAATTCCAAAATTTTAAGTTTGAGAAATTAGGGTTTCCTCATAAAACCTTAAGTTGCAGTTGCAGTACCAGTTGCAATTGTAGTTTCAATATCAATTGCAGTTGTAGTATCAGTTGCAATTGTAGTGACAGTTCCTTCATGCTAGTTGTAGTACCAACACCAGTTACAGTGCCAACACCAGTTGCAGTGAAAGTTTTTGTGAAGTGTTGGGAATGATATTTATTGTCCTAGTGTGCCTTACCCTAGCAAATCTCCAACTACCTTTATATTACAAGTTGCAACACCTTTGAAGTTTTAAAGGTTCGTTATTTCTTGCCATTGTTGTCGGATGGTGCCCCTATCTGTTGATACTGTCAGAGGTATGTACTTATATATGTTTAAACTGTATCATTATTTTAAAGGGTACTTGCAGGAGAAAGGATATTTTGTCTAAGCAACAATCATAGATCCAGAAGGATCTCATATCCAACACATTCAGAGGAACTATGCACCCCAGGTTTGATTACTTTGATATGCCTCTACTTGTTATGGAATTATTGTTATCTTATGAGTATCCAGGATGCATTTTTATCTGTTGAAGTTATCATACTAACCATAGGTTAAAATTAAATTCAAAGTGTTAGATTGATTAAAGTTGAGATTATAGAGTTTATTCCCTAACTTGGATTTTTGTGAAGATAACATATTGTCTTAGTACAGAGGACAGGTTGAAGAAAATACTTGTCATATTGAGTGAAGGAGACTCAAAAGAAAAGAAACACACTCATTCTTAAGGACAAGATTCGATGTTCCAGGTTTGATTGATTAAATTGATAAGATTCAAATTTACACATATCAAGTTTGATAATTGCTAAACACTATAGTTGTGATAACAATCTTTGAATTTTTTTTATTATTGAATACTTGGTAGCATGTGAGAACTCTTGAGATAAATGCTTACTGTAATCATTTACTATATATAACTAACATCTCCTCTAGGAGAAACTTATTTTTTTGATTCCAAGTTACCATGGAGGAATGATTGATCACAACATTAGAATAATGTTTCTCTCATTCCTTATTATTGTATTTCTTACTTTTTACCCTCGTTTCGGGCAGGTCGCAAGTGATATCTCTAAAGGAGCTATTGTGACAATTGTTCTTGGTATTGTTTTATTATTATTATAAAGAGTATTATTCTTGTTGTTGTTTCTCCCTTGTTGTTCTTGTTCTGGGCAGGTTACAGGTGATAACCCTGAGGGAGCTATAGTGATGGCTACAAGAAGCAACATATTAGATGAGACATGGAGCAGACTATCCAAGTTGTATACATGACCATATACATCCATGTACCAAAGAATATGAATAAGAAGCTACTTTTGAGATACATAGTATTTCATATGGATATTGATTGTAAGGAGCAGAAGGATCCAATGATGACAGAATATTATAATAAAAATCACAGTAGATTTGGTCAATGGATAATGAAGCCACCTTGATAGGAAGCATAATTCATTTGAATTATGAATTAGCTTTTCATATCAAGACTTGGTATTCAAACACCAAGTATATCCTGCAGAAACTATGAAGTTTTTGTAGACTCAAAGTAAGCCTGATCTCAGAAAGGGTCAGATGGGAAAAAGAGACATCTTCTGGGACTGGAAGAGAGATTCCATGAGTTGAGAAGACTATATCATAGCTTCAAAGACCTCTAAGAGACATGAAACATACTGAGAATATTCACTTGTTTCAATGATAAAGGAGGAATCCAGTTAAAAGGACTAGGATATGGATTTTTCCTTGAGACTAGAAGGGAAGTCAATGATGGCTTCCATGATTGATCTAACAGAACAAGCATGGTGCAGATAACGATATAGAGATGTACAAACCCTGATTTGTGTTCATAGTATTCTCCCAACAAGAGGGAGAAGAATATGATAAGACAATTGCTCCAGTAATCAGAAGAAGTATATATAGAACAAACATGATTCATAGCTCTTGCAAACAAAATGAAGTGGAAGTTGAACCAGATGGATGCGAAAACAAACTTCTTAAATGGTGTTATTGAAGAAGAAGTGTATATAGAACAACCACAAGAGTTTTAAGTTGAATATAGAAATATTTGTACAGGCTGAAGCAAGCTCCTAGAGATTGGTATGGCAGAATTGATAGTTTCTTGACAAGCTTGGGATTTACCAAGAGTAAAGTTGATTCTAACCTTTACTTCAAGGTTATGAATGATGAGCCAGTTATATTGCTACTATATGTGGATGACTTATTCTTAACAAGAGAAGAAACGCACATCACAAATTGTAAGAAGAAGCTCGTCGCAGAGTTTGAGATGAAATACCTAGGCCCGATGCATTATTTCTTAGGTCTTGAAGTTTGGAAAAGTCCAGAGAAGATCTTCCTTAAACAAGGAAATTTTGCAGTTGAAATACTAAAGAGATTTGACATGTTGGAATGCAAATCCATGAACACACCCTTGGAAACAAATTTGAAGCTCCTGCTTGATACTTCGTCAGAGTTGGTTGATGCTACTCTATAAAGACATATTATTGGTTCGTTGATGTATCTGAGGAATACCAGGCCAAATATATGCTTTGTTGTGAACACCTTGAGTTAGTATCTGGTAGAGACCATATATGTTCACCTTGTAGCTGCAAAACATGTGATGAGTTACCTTAAGGGTACGTTGGATTATGGTCTCTATTATACTGGAGATCATGACTTCAGACTATATGGTTATACTGATTCATATTGGGATGAAAGTGTTTCTGATAGAAAGAGCACTTCTTGATGTTGTTTCAGTTTGGGGTCGGCCATGACTTCATGGAAAAGCAGGAAGCAATCCAGTATTTCTCTCAGCACGGAAGAAGCGAAATATATTGCAGCATGTTCTGGCATTTGTGAATCCATATGGCTTCGGAAGTTGTTGACAAGTCTATTCAATCTAGATATGGAAGCCATCGTGATTCTATGTGATAACCATAGTTGCAAAAAAATGACGGAGAACCCGATGTTCCATGATAAGTCTAAGCACATAAAGATCCGGTATCACTACATTTTTTATATGGTGCAAAGGGGAGTTGTAAAGCTCCAATATGTTGGCATAGATGAGCAGGTTGCAGATGTGTTGACCAAGCCTCTAGCTCGTGTGAAGCTTGAGTACTTTTAAGACAAGCTTGGTGTTGTCTAAAAGGACCTCCCTCAAAAGGGGGAGTGATGCTAATGATACTATAATATTCTGACCAACAACGGGTAGCTCCGTTAGGATTTTATATCCTAGGTGATTGATCATCCCTAGGAAGATCTTGAAGGTCCAGTAAGGATGGTCTATCAAAGTACCTGTGCATGTATATGCCATTTTTGGTCAGTAGTGGTATCTCCGTTAGGATTTTATATACTAGGGAATCTTATGATTCCCAGGAAAATCCTGAAGGTCCAGTAAGGATGGTCTATTAGAGTACAACGTGGTAGTTTGTTAGGATTTATATACTAGGGAATATTATGATTCCTGGGAAAACCCCAAAGGTCCGGTAAGGATGGTTTGTCAGAGTACCAAAAAATGTTGTTGTTGCACCTGCCTCATTTTGTTTCCATATGTTGATGATGTTGTTGTCTCATCATCGTGTTGATGATGTTGTTGTCTCAACCTCATGTTGAGGATGTTGTTGTCTCAACCTCATGCTAATGATGTTGTTGTTTAAAACTCATGTCTTGATGATGTTATATCAGCCTCATGCTATTGATGATGGTGTACCAACCTCAAATTGGTGATATTGTTGTTCTAGCTTTATGCTAATTGATGTTGATGTTTCATCTTCATGCTAATGATGATGATGATGATGGTGCTACTCCAGCTCCATGCTATGAATGATGATGATATTGATGAAGAGAAAAAATTATGATGATTTGTAGATGTGCAAGTTAGTGTTCCAGATGTTGCCCTCTCTCTCTCATGATGATGTTATATTGGGTTATGTCAGTAGAATACCCTTCTCATTGAGGGGGAGTGTTGAAATATTGTAACTTCGAAGAATATTCTAATTATATTTGAGTTATTATCTTATAGACTAAATCTCCTTTTGTGGATTGATCATGTCAATACTTGTATAAGACCAAATCCCCTTTTGTGGATTGGTCAAACCATATTTATATAGTGGAATTTGTAAAGACAACCCTTAGGTTTTATAAAGTGGTTTTAACCACTCTTGGAAGAATTTGACCCTACTAAGTGAAGAGACATAACCCTAGCGCCTCCTCAATGAGTATTTATAAGTGAGGATGGTGCTTCACGTGTTATTTCAGTCACTCACTCATCTAGTGCACATATTTTGAAGGAATTTGCAGTTGTAGGAGGAAGGAGAAGAGAGGCACATGCTCAGTCCTAGTTTATTCTTGGAGTTTTGGTCTTAGTCTTAGCATTGTATTGGAAATCTATTATTGAGTAAGTTTTTGCTGGGATTTCTCACCCATGAGGGTTTCCCGGGATAAAATATTGTGTAACGTATGATTGGATTTCTTTCAGTGGTCCTCTTTATGTTGTTTTTTTTTTAATACATTGAGAAAATTGGAAATAACCTAATAACAACATTAATATTAACAACTTGAAAAGAAAAATCCCTACTAGCTTTTAACATGGTTATTGGAACAGAAGAAGGAGGTTTGTACAAGTTAAAAGGTCACTCAGATGTAGCCTTAACTCACTCTACTGAAATTCCTTGCGAACTTTGGCATAGAAGACTAGATCACATCAACTACAAATCCTTACCATATGTAAGCAAGGTAGTTACATGTTTACTAGAATTTAAGGTTGATCATGAAGGTGTATGCAAGGGATGTGCACAAGGAAAGAACATAAAAAAATCCTTTCCCAAAGAGTGACAATAAAGCATAAAGAATCTTGGAACTCATCCACTAATATGTATGTTGTCCAATGCCATCAACCTCTCTAAGTAGGTATGTATACTATGTATAATTTATTGATGATTACTCTCATAAGACTTGGATTTATTTATTGAAATCAAAAGATGAAGTACTCAGAAATTTCAAGGAATTCAAATCCTTGGTAGAAAACCTCTCCAAAAGAGAAATCAAGATTCTCAGGTCAGATAATGGAGGATAGTACACCTCAAATGAATTTGGAATCTTTTGTAGAGATGTCAAGATTAAGAGGGATCTCACCACTCCCTATAATCCTAAACAAAATGGTGTAGCAGAAAGGAAAAATAGAACAATTATGGAAGCATTAAAGACTATGATTCACGATCAAGATCTTCCAATGCACTTATGGTCCAAAGCAACAAGAACAATAGTTTATGTCCAAAAAAATTATACCATAGTGCACTTGGATTCAAAACCCCCAAAGAAATGTTTACCGGAAAGAAGTCGGAAGTAAGCCATCTCAAAATATTTGGTTGTCCAGTATTTGTACACATTCTAAAAGAAAAGAGAATTAAGTTGGATCCTTCAGGAAAGAAGGGAATATTTGTTGGATATTGTGAGGTTTCTAAGGCCTTCAGAATTTACATTCCATATTACCATCATATTGAGATCAACAAAGATGTAACCTTTGATGAAGATGTAACACTCAAGAGATCAAGGAAATTCCATCTTGAAGAAGTATATGAAGAAGAACCTGTAGCTCCTAGAGTTGTAGAACCCATGAAGGAGGTTACAATTACCCCTAATGATGAGATTCCAAAAGATCACGATATGATAGAATCTAGAGAACCTACCCATATGACGATCTCTCACAAGAGAAATCCATCTTAGGCGAGAGAAATTATTTAATATGTAGAGAAGTATGATGTCATAGAAGGAACAATGAGACAAAGCAAGAAACCTAAGCCATTCTCCAACTATATGGCCTTGATGTGTGATCTCATAGAAAAGGAACCTACTTGATTTGAATAAGCCATTAAGAAGAAAGAATGGGTGGATTCCATGACAGAATAATACCAGCCCATTATAATTACTTATGCATGGGAAGTAGTTCCTAGACAGTAGAAAAAATATGTGGTATCTTCCAAGTGGATATATAAGATAAAACATGCAATAGACGAAAGTATTGAAAAACATAAAGCAAGATTTGTGGCTCGTGGGTTTTCTCAAAATGAAGGTATTGATTATGAAGAGACATTTTCTCCTATAGCCAAATACTCTTCTATCAAAACCATCATATCTCTTGCAAACAAAATGAAGTGGAAGTTACACCATATGGATGTGAAAACAACCTTCTTAAATGGTGTTATTGAAGAAGAAGTGTATATAGATCAACCACTAGAGTTTGAAGTTTAAGATAGAAAGACTCATGCCTGCAGGTTGAAGAAAGCTTTGTACGGGATGAAGCAAGATCCTAGAGCCTGGTATGGCATAATTGATAATTTCTTGACAAGATTAGGATTTACCAAGAGTAAAGATGATTCTAACCTTTACTTCAAGGTTATGAATGATGAGCCAGTTATATTGCTATTGTATGTGGATGCATTAATCTTAATAGGAGAAGAAAAGATCATCACATATTGTAAGAAAAAGCCTGTTGTAGAGTTTGAGATGAAAGACCTAGGCCCGATGCATTATTTCTTAGGTCTTGAAGTTTGGCAGAGTCTAGAGAATATCTTCCTTAACCAAGGGAAGTATGCAGTTGAAATAATGAAGAGATTTAACATGTTGAAATGTAAATCCATGAACACACCCACGGAAACGAATTTGAAACTCTTGGTTGATACTTTATCAGAGTTGGTTGATGCTACTCTATACAAAGAGATTATTGGTTCGTTGATGTATCTGATGAATACTAGGCCAGATATATTCTTTGATGTAAACACCTTGAGTCATTTTCTGGTAGAGCCCAGACGTGTTCAACTTGTAGCTACAAAGCATGTAATGAGATAACTTAAGGGTACGTTGGATTATGGTCTCTATGATACTGGAGATCATGACTTCAGACTGTATGGTTATACTGATTTAGATTGGGCTGGAAGTAATTCTAATAGAAAGAGAACTTCATAATGTTGTTTCAGTTTGGGGTCAGCCATGACTTCATGGAAAAGTAGGAAGCAATCCAGTGTTTCTCTCAGCACGACAAAAGAGAAAAATATTGCAGCATGTTATGCTAGTTGTGATGCCATTTGGCTTCAGAAGTTGTTAACAGGTCTATTCGATCTGGAGATGGAAGCCACCGTGATTTTATGTGATAACTAGAGTTGCATAAAAATGATGGAGAACCTAGTGTTCCATGATAAGTTGAAGAACATAGAGATCCAGTATCACTACATTTGTGATATGGTGCAGAGGGGAGTTGTAAAGATCCAATATGTTGGCACATATGAGAAGGTTGCACATGTGTTGACCAAGTTTTTGTCTCGTGTGAAGTTTGAGTACTTATGAGACAAGCTTGGTGTTGTCCGAAAGGACCTCCCTCGGAAGGGGGAGTGATGCTCATGATACTATAGTATCCTGACCAACAACAGGTAGCTCCGTTAGGATTTTACATCCCAGGGGATTGATCATCCCTGGGAAGATCCCAAAGGTCTGGTAAGGATGGTTTGTCATAGAACTTGTGCATGTATATTCCAATTGTGGTCAGTAATGGTAGCTCCATTAGGATTTTATATCCTAGGGAATCTAATTATTCCTGGGAAGATCTCGAAGGTCCGGTAAGGAAGGTCTATCAGAGTACCACGTGGTAGCTTGTCAGGATTTTATATCCTAGGGAATATTATGATTCCTAGGTAGATCCCGAAGGTCCAATAAGGACGGTATGTTAGAGTACCACAAAATGTTGTCGTTGCACTTGCCTCATTATGTTTCCATATGTTGAAGATGTTGTTGTCTCAGCCTCGTGTTGATGATGTTGTTGTCTCAACTTTGTGTTGATAATGTTGTTGTCTCATCCTATTGATGATGATGTTGTTGTTTCAACCTCACATTGTTTATGATGTTATATCAACCTCATGATGTTGATGAGGGTTTACCGGCCTCGGGTTGGTGATATTGTTGTTCTAGAATTATGCTAATTGATGTTGATGTTTCGACTTCATGTTGATGATGAATATGATGATGGTGCTACTCCAACTCCAAGATGTGAATGATGATGATATTGATGATGAGAAAAAATTCCGATGATTTGTAGATGTGTCAGTCAGTGTTCCAAATGTTGATGATGATGATGCCCTCTCTCTCTCTCTCCTGATGAGGTTGTATTGTGTTATGTCAATAGAATACCCTTCTCGTTAAGGGAGAGTGTTGAAATATTTTAACTTTGAAGAATATTCTAATTATATTTGAGTTATTATCTTATAGATCAAATCCCCTTTTGTGGATTGATCATGTCAGGACTTGTATAAGACCAAATCCCCTTTTGTGGATGGTCAAACCATATTTATATAATGGCATTTGTAAAGTCATCCCCTAGGTTTTATAAAGTGGTTTTAACCACTCTTGGAAGAATTCGGCCTTACCAAGTGAAGAGACATAACCCTAGCACCTCCTCAATGAGTATTTATAAGTGAGGATGGTGCCTCACTTGTTCATTCACTCACTCACTCATCTAGTGTGCATATTTTGAAGATAGTTGCAATTACAAGAGGAAGGAGAAGAGAGGTGCATGCTTAGTCCTAGTTTATTCTTGGAGTTTTGATCTTAGTCTTGGCATTGTATTAACAATCTATTATTGAGGAAGTTTTTTTGGGGTTTTCTCTTCCATGAGGGTTTCCCAGGATAAAATTTTGTGTACCTTATGATTGTGTTACTTTCAGTAATCCTCTTTATGTTGTTGTTTTGGAAATACATTGAGAAAATTGGAAATAACCTAATAACAATATTAATTTTAACATCCTGGAATGAAAATTCCCTACCAACTTTTAACATGGTTATTGGAACAAAAGAAGGAGGTTTCTACAAGTTAAAAAGGTCACTCGGATGTAGCCTTAACTCACTCTACTAAAATTCCTTGTGAACTTTGGTATAGAAGACTAGCTCACATCAACTACAATTCCTTACCATATGTAAGCAAGATAGTTACAGGTTTACAAGAATTTAAGGTTGACCATGAATGTGTATGCAAGGGATGTGCACAAGAAAAGAACATAAATAATCATTTCTCAAAGAGAGATAATAAAGCATAAGTAATCTAGGAACTCATCCACTCATATGTATGCGGTCCAATGCCATCAACCTCTGTAAGCAGGTCTGTATACTATGTATCATTTTATTGATGATTACTCTCGTAAGACTTGGATTTATTTCTTGAAATAAAAAGATGAAGCACTCGAAAAGTTCAAGGAATTCAAAGCCTTGGTAGAAAACCTCTGCGAAAGAAAAATAAAGATACTCAGATCGAATAATGGAGGAGAGTACACCTCAAATAAATTTGGAAGCTTTTAGAGAGATGTCAGGATTAAGAGGGAGCTCACCACTCGCTATAATCCTCAACAAAATGGTGTAGCAGAAAGGAAGAATAGAACAATTATGGAAGCAGTAAAGACTATGATTCACGATCAAGATCTTCCAATGCACTTATGGGTTAAAGCAGCAAGAACAACAATTTATGTCCAAAACATATTATCCCATAGTGCACTTGGATTCAAAACCATCGAAGAAATGTTCACCGGAAAGAAGCCATAAGTAAGCCATCTCAAAATATTTGGTTGTCCAATATTTGTACACATTCCAAAAGAAAAGAGAGCTAAGTTGGATCCCTCATGAAAGAAGATAATATTTGTTGGATACTGTGAGGTCTCTGAGGCCTTCAAAATTTACATACCATGTTACCATCATATTGAGATAAAAAAAGATGTAGCCTTTGATGAAGATGAAACACTCAAAAGATCAATGAAATGCCATCTTGAAGAAGTATATGAAGAACCTGTAGCACTGAGAGTTGCAGAACCTGTGAAGGAAGTTACAGTTACCCCTAATGATGAGATTCCAGAAGATCATGATATGATAGAATCTCAAGAACCTTCCCGTATGATTATCTTTGACAAGAGAAAGCCAACTTGGGTGAGAGAACTTATTCAAGATGTAGAGAAGTATGATACCCAAGAAGGAACCCTGAGACAAAGCAAGAAACCTAAGTCATTCTCCAACTATATGGCCTTGATGTGTGATCTAATAAAAAATGAACCTACTTGCTTTGAAGAATCCATTCAGAATAAAGAATGAGTGGATTCCATGACAGAAGAATACCAGTCCATTATAAAGAATGATGTATGGGAAATAGTTCCCAGACCAAAGAACAAAGATGTGGTATCTTCCAAGTGGATATACAAGATAAAATACATAGCAGACATAAGTATTGAAAAACATAAAGAAAGATTTGTGGTTCGTGGTTTTTCTCAAAAGGAAGGTATTGATTATGAAGAGAAATTTTCTCCTGTAGTCCGATACACTTCTATCAGAACCATCATAGCTCTTGCAGCCAAAATGAAGTGGAAGTTACACCAGATGGATGTGAAAACAACCTTCTTAAATGGTGTTATTGAAAAAGAAGTGTATATAGAACAACCACAAGATTTTGAAGTTGAAGATAGAAAGACTCATGTATGTAGGTTGAAGAAAGCTCTGTACATGCCGAAGCAAGCTCCTACAACTTGGTATGGCAGAATTGATAGTTTCCTGACAAGCTTGGGCTTTACCAAGAGTAAAGCTAATTCTAACCTTTAGTTCAAGGTTATGAATGATAAGCCAATTATATTGCTACTGTATGTGGATGACTTATTCTTAATAGGAGAAGAAAAGCTCATCGTAGATTGTAAGAAGAAGCTCGCTGCAGAGTTTGAGATGAAAGACCTAGGCCCGATGCATTATTTCTTAGGTCTTGAAGTTTGACAGAGTCCAGAGAAGATATTCCTTAACCAAAGGAAGTATGAAGTTGAAATACTGAAGAGATTTGACATGTTGGAATGTAAATCCATGAACACACCCATGGAAATGAATTTGAAGCTCCTGGTTGATACTTCGTTAGAGTTGGTTGATGCTACTATATACAGACAAATTATTGGTTCGTTGATGTATATGAGGTATAACAGACCAGATATATGCATTGTTGTGAACACCTTGAGTCAGTATCTGGTAGAGCCCAGACGTGTTCACCTTGTAACTGGAAAGCATGTGATGAGATACCTTAAAGGTACGCTGGATTATGGTCTCTGTTATACTGGAGATCATGACTTCAGACTATATGGTTATATTGATTCAAATTGGGTTGGAAGTGCTTCTGATAGAAAGAGCACTTCAAGATGTTGTTTCAGTTTGGGGTCAGTCATGATTTCATGGCAAAGCAGGAAGCAATCCAGTATTGCTCTCAGCACGACAAAAGCAAAATATATTGCAGCATGTTCCTCCAGTTGTGAAGCCATATGACTTCGAAAGTTGTCGACAAGTCTATTCGATATTGAGATCGAAGCCACCATGATTCTATGTGATAACCAGAGTTGCATAAAAATGACGAAGAACCCAGTGTTCCATGGTAATTCGAAGCACATAGAGATCTGATATCACTAAATTCATGATATGGTGCAGAGGGGAACTGTAAAGCTTCAATATGTTGGCACAGGTGAGCAGGTTGCAGATGTGTTGACCAAGCCTCTATCTCATGTAACAATATTACCAACTTAACGAGAACTTTGTTGAGTTCTTATTTTTTCAAGGGTCACATTTTTTACCTTGTTTTTAAAAATGGTGCTACCGGTAGCACCCCCCTCCCGTTTTAGGTGGTATTTTGATATTTTAAATTTTCTGATCCATAATATTTCCACAATATTTTTTTAAATGTTTATTTT
>ML843266.1:27440-38792 GCA_009831015.1 Picea engelmannii
TGCATCTTGTACATGTATTTAGTCATATATTTTTCTACTATGTGCAATAAAAACACAATTGGTAGTCAAAAGTTCTAATCAAAATAACATTATGACCCATGGATAACAGAGTTTGCTAGCCAACAAACCAGTTTCCTGTAATGAGGTTGTCAGGTGGGATATTTAGTCTTTAGCTTCATGGAATGAGCACATGCAAGCACTAACAGACCCAATGCCAAAAGTGAACTTTACCTGCGGATGGCAAACAGAGGCCTGATTTATGTTTGGATCTCATAGTCCGATGCCCCATGCATGCAGCATACAGGCCCCACTGCTAGCACTGGACTGCACCTAAGCGTTGCAAACTGAGGAATAATGTGTTGGGGGTTTCGTTTACAATTTCAGCATGTAGTATGATTGTATATTCTATTTGATAATATGTTGTGAAACTCAACTGATTTACTATAAGCAAATTTTAGAGTGTTTTAGAATGCAACAAGCGTATTCCCAAGTTGGTTTCTAACTTATTCTTGTTTCATCGAGAATCCAGACTAGCATTTAAACACTTTATAATTCTCAAGGGGCAGCTTGAGAGCTCCTTCCAAGTCTTCTGAAATTTTAGCTCTTCAAACGAAGCTCATTGAAGGTTGTTTTGTTGCAGAACAAGTAATCATTTGTAGGAGGGTCATTACAGACCCAGCTATTGATAATTGGACTTGCTCACACTAAACTAATTTTCTGGAAAGGAAACTACTTAGTACTTCCTTCACATCAATTAGTTGTATTGGGATAACAACCATAACTATCCAAGCTTAGAAATTTGTATTTACAAATTCATAGACTAATGCACTAAAGATCGACACACCCAACTAGAGGCAAGAGCTTTTTGACATCCATTAGAAATCATTATTTCATCGAGCATGCATATAAAAAGAAGAAATTTTGAATCTTTTTTCTACAAATACTGGAAAGAATCATCCCTTCTTTAAGCACAACCACTCTTAGTTCTACATCTAACATGTTATGTGAAGAATTGTAGAAAATAGGCATAATGGGGAAATCTTGATACAGATTTACTGAATTATAATGATACAGCTTTACTCGATTATAACCACAATAGTAACGTGTCAGATAAAGCATTTGAAAAGAAAGCACAGGTTATCTTTTCTTGTTCAACCGTCAAACCTCTGCATCTGCTTGTTCACATTTTCTGCATGATTTGAATAATGCAGCGTTTTTTACCTATGAATTTTCATGCACTACAGCTGAAATAAAGGAACTATCTCTCTTGAAGTTTCTATGAAATTTACCATCAGGCTAAAAGCCATCATGAATCTCTCATTCAGTATGCAACCCGAATGCTACAAAATTATCTTAGTGGGAAATGCCTTCGGTGCACACCTGCAATGATATGACAATCCTACTGTGAACTCAGCTGAATATATTGGTATAACAATGATGGATATCCATATTAAATGGAAAAGCAACAGTTGTACTAAATTATTTTCATATCAGTTTTGACTCATTGTTTTCATGTAAAATCTCGGTGTACCATCTGTCAACCAGAATTTCCGAATCCTTAGCTTTCATCTCTGTCAAAAGATGGCGTGCTTCTTCTTCTAGGCCTGATTTGTGACAAATCCTGATCAAATACTTATAGTTACCCGAATCTAAACTGGGATCCGCTCCACTCTGTTGAATCAGGAATGAATATGCTACCTCAAAACCTCTAGTTAAGAGGAGTCCCTTAAGGAGATAAGAATAAGTACCATACAGAGGCGTAATCCCTTCTTCTTTCATTTTATCCAAGAGCTGAAGCGCGCCTTCAACTCTCCCTGTCTTGCAAGCAGAATTGATCATTATATCATATGTAGCTGCATTCGGTTTGCAGCCACTATCAACCATGCTCTCAAGCATTTCGGCTGCCTCTACGAATCGTTTTCTATGACAAAGCTTACTAAAAACGAGATTATAGGTGATTGAATCAGGAGGACAGCCTGTCATCTTCATCATCTCAAATAAAACCTGTACCTTATCCATCTGGTCATTAAGACAGAAAACAGTTAAAAGTGGACGAAAAGTGGCCGCTCTTAGAACACAATCAGCTCTTACCATTTTTTCCAATACGCCTAAAGCTGCACTGGCATGATTCTCTTCACAGAGAGCCGCAATAAGCATTTCATAAGCGTGTCTTCTGGGAGAGAGCTCCAGCTTATCAATCATCTCAATGACTTTATTCAGCATATCCGAATCATCATGCCAGGCGGTGGCAAAGGTAAATGTTTTCACAGAATAATTGCGACGTGCAGGTAACATCTCTGTCAAAATCTTCTGCAGGGTTTCAAAGTCCTTAGAGCTGCCGAGAAGATTGGTCAGCTTGTTATAGGTTAAAGTGTTGTGCGTGAACCCTGGTTGAAGTTTGGCCCATTGAAAAAACCTCAAGGCCAAGCTTGGGGAACTTGTTTTCTTCAATACCATCTTTACAAGTCGGTGATCTATCCGAACACCCAATTGAGTTAAAGATTCTTCCATGTCTTCGTCGCCCTTTTTTAAGACTTCGCATATTTCTCTTCCCGCTTTCCCCATGTTCCCTTTCTTTTTTCCTTGGATTTTGTCAGTTTTGTTAAATTCATGCAAGGTCTCATCCTCTTCTTCGCTGTTTTCGTCCTCACTTGAGTCTGCTTGAGTTTTGTCAGGGGCTTGAACCATGACTGATGCATTCGTTGAGTAAAATTTACGGGACAGAATGAGTTCATGAAAACGAAGAAAGCCCTTACCCTTTTTGAAGGTTTTTAAAGCTGTGGAAGCTATATTTCTGTGCCATTGCGATGTTGGAGAGGTCCAATGTTGGTGGCACAGCTGGGTTGTTGATAACCCTCGCCTGGTAGAAGCCTGAATTGTTGCACAACACAAAAAAGCCACGACTGGCATTGCACAATCCATTGAGCATCGCGACCTGCATTGCAGAAGCCAAGAGCTGAATAATACTTTTTATGTTATCGAAAAAGGCACATCCTCGATAACGACAGGCTTGTTGAGTCAGAGAAAGTGGGATTTCGTTATCGCTGTTGATCAATTTTGAACCTTAAAAAATTCACAGTGAACATATCATCATCAACATTGTGAACAGGTCATCATAAACGTTGTTAATTAGTGATTATTAACTTGCATCTAATAAAATGGTTATAAATAATTAAATAAAAATGGTTTATATTTATATTTAATCAAGAAAATTATAAAATTCATAACATAAAAAAATTTAAAGAATTCTTTTTATAGACTTTTAAATCATGAATTTTGTATTTTATAGACTTTTAAACCATGAAATTTTGTATTAGGTGTTGATTTGTAAGATAGTGGCACCTAGTTCCTTGTCCCAACTATCATGACCAATTGTTAGATAAGCAATATATCATACCTAGTGTGTATCTATGGAGCACCAGTTTTGTTTGTTAAAAAGAAAAAGAAAGATAGAAATTTCCAATTATGTATTAATTGCAAACAATTTAACAAAATAACAATTAAAAACAAGTATTACTTACCCCACATTGATTACTTGTTTGACCAAGTCATAGGAGCTAAGATTTTCTTAGATTTGCGGTTAGGATATCATCATGTTAGAATTAAAGAAGATGACATTCATAAAACTGTTTTTTGAACTAGATATGGAACTGTGAAATTGCAGTGGTACCTTTTGGTTTAACAAATGCACCTGCTACATTTATGTGTTTGATGAAAAAGTGTTGAGTAAGTATCTATGGCTACACTTAATACTACTAGAATCTCTGGTTTTGAACAAAAGACTCGATCCTTTCCACTTGGGAGCAGGAAACCCACACAACGTCCATGGGCTCCGAAGAAAACAAAGAAGAAGCTCGTCCTTGGTGTGGATATTGGACTGGAGGACTCGGTCTCCATGGCCCTATGCAACCTTGTGGGTAGAATCTCATACAAACATCTTTGTTCCATATACCTGGATGTTTGGATGAATAAACTTGGAGGCCATTATTGGGCTATGTCCCTCCCCTCTCTCATCTCGGTCGAGGCTGGCTTTATTTTCAATTCAAATCACCTGAGGACTCCACAACTATCCTGGAGCGCCTTTGGACTATAGATGATAGTAGCATCATGTTGAAGCGTTGGCGAGTGAGCTTCGATCCATAACAAGACTACTTCCGACTTCACCATTTGTGGGTCCTTCTTCATGGACTACCACTTCACCTCTGGAATGAAAAAGCACTACTGGCCATTGGTAACTCCTTAGGTCATTTCATCTCTGTGGACTCCAAGACGCTTATTGGTCCAGATAAAAAACTAGCAAGGATACTTGTTGAAATAGATGTTCATGAAGGACTGCTCGAAACACTAGTTATAGACTAGCGAGACCACCTTACTCGCCAAAAGCTAGACTATCTCAGAGTTCCCTTCAGATGCTCACTCTGCAGGCAGATAGGCCACTTGAGGAAAACTTGCGCTGGCGTTATTGATGATGATCCCTCAGAGGAATCGATGCTCTAGCTTGCCTACAACTTGGACTCCCCAAAACATTCCACACAGGTTATTTATCCAAACCTACCCAAAGATGGTGCTCACTCTGGATCAGTTTCTATTACAGGTAAGCTAAAAAATATTTGCCTCACTCTGTATTCCTCGCTTACATCTCGGGAAAAGGATTATTTAGATAAACCTTCTCCCCCATTATCGGTTTCGGTTTCTCTCACTCGGGGGTTCTGTCCTATAATTATTATGACTCTTTCACTTTATACTAGACTCTTAATCCGCCTCCACAACTATTTGCCTCTGTACAAATACTTCCACCTGTCTTTATTGTTATAGTTGCTCCTCTCTTTACTCATGTTCTCATTGTTGATAACAACACAGTCTCTAACTTACCCTCCTTTCTGGCCAATCACCAACCTTCCGATAAGATGGATGTGATTTGGAAAGCTCCCCCACCGACACATGTTTACACTACTCCCTTAAAGTGTTTACTGGAAGAGTGAGAACACTCATATGTCTCACACTCATCCCCTCCATTTACGAATGATATCTCTGGTGACTTTTCTTTTGAACAGGAAGATTATTGTCGTTTACCAAGTCTTACTAAATCTGATCTAGGAGATAACACTCTAGGTGTTGTTCTAGACTCATTATTACCATCTTACAAAGAAATCTCAAGTCCCACACCCTTACCTACCTATTTGGGCATTACTCCAATCACTCAGCCTGACTCTGACACTGGTTTGGAACCACCTGAGACCAAACCAAATATTACACAAAAGGAATACACTTGGACCAGAGGGCATGGTTTTGAACACTCACCAATAAAAACCCGAAGTGCACGACGAAAGGAGGGCTCTTCATCAACTATACATGTGGTTACTTCTCAAACTCTCATTGATATTGGGGCGCTTAGAGGCATGAAAGCCCTAGCAAGAGAAAATCCATGATCTTGCTCTCCCTTAACATTAGAGGGGTGGGGGGCCTCCAAAAAGTTGCCTCCTTCAGAAGACTTCTATCACTCTCTTCTTCGGACATCATTTTTCTACAGGAAACACCGTTCGACAGCAAAAAGGTTAGACTCTTCTTAAATAGTTTCTTCTCAACTTGGCACATCTGCACTGTTAGCTATCTTGGCACCTTTGGGGGATTGGTTGTGTCTTGGGATCCCACAAAATTTGATCTAACACCCTATCTTTGTTGTGGAGGAATTATGCTATCTAGTTCTTGCCACTCCAACAATAAAAGGATACATCTTCTCAATATATATGCCCCTTGCATTGACAGATAGTTATTCTGGAACAAAGTAGAAGCTCGGGGTCTACTTGACCTCAAAAACCTGATCTTAGCAAGGGATATGAACCTCACTACCTCTGTAAGGGAAATTTGGGGCGATTCTGCTTCCCAGGATCCACTGGTAGATTTTTGCTCTTCCTTGTTTCTTAATCATAATCTTGTAGACTATGCCCCGGATCACTTAATACCTACTTGGAAAAACGGGCGTTTGGGATCATATTCTATCAACAAAAGACTAGATCAGTTTCTCATTTCTGAGCATTTAATCACTACACAGGATAGAATTCACACTTGGGTAGAATCCCCATTCTTTTCAGACCATGCTCCGATATTATTGGACATGCATTCTTCTTCCCACAAGATCCATTACCGCTTCAAATTCAACTCAGGTTGGCTCTTAGAAGCAGATTTTACACCTATTGTGGTTGAAGTTTGGAACGATCCTATTTTCCTATCTGAGCCCTGCATACAACACCGTATTGTTTGGAAGCTCAAGAGCCTCAAAGGCCGTATAAAAATCTGGGCAAATTTACACAAAAAACATAACACCCAAAGACTTATTGACATTGAATCTGAGCTACAAACTCTCCATATCTTAGCTGCCCGAGAGGGGGCTATTGGAGACAACAGTTATTTATTAAAAGGACTAGAAACTGAAAGAAATCATCTCCTACTCAAAGATGAACATTCTTGGAGACAATGTTGTAGGATAAATTGGATCAAAAGTGGGGATCTTAATACCAATTTTTTCACCACTATGCTAGCTCTTGCAGGAGAAAAAAGCATATCTGGGAAATTGCAAATTCAAAAGGCACTTGCCATAGAGTACAACAAGCTATTAAAATAGTTGTTGTTAGACATTTTAAACCATTCTTTGAAAATAAGGCTACTGCAAATCTTCATACCTCTACCATAGTGGCAGGTCTCTTTCCTTCTTCTGTATCGGAGGAAGATTCACAAATTATTGGAAGACCTTGCTCTCTCACAGAAATTTTGGTCGCTATAAAGTCTTTCTCAAAGGATAAAAGTCCAAGCCCCGATGGCTGGATGGTAGAATTTTATCTACATTTCTTTGATTTGGTCGGTCTAGATCTTCTTAATCTTGTGGAGGATACCAGACTCAAAGGGAAGGTGGTGGGTGCTCTGAAATCGACTTTCCTTACCCTCATTCCAAAAGATGCAAATCCCATCACTTTTTATGACTATCGGCCTATTGCGTTATGCAATCTCTATTATAAACTTATCTCAAAAATCATTGCTTCCAGGATAAAGCCCTTCCTCTCACGGTACATTTCCAATGAACAACTGGGTTTTTTAAAAGGTCGACAGATTCTAGATGCTATTGGCACTGCCCAAGAATGTGTCCATAGTATTAAATCCAAAAATTCCAAAGCGCTCATTCTAAAACTGGATCTCAAGAAGGCCTTTGACTGCATAGACTGGTATTTCCTCAGATTGATCCTGACTCAGATAGGATTTAGCTATCATTTGATTAAGTGGATTATGAGTTGTGTAGTGAGTGCTAACCTGGCTATTTTGATCAATGGGGAACCATCCACTTTCTTTCGCAGTGCCAGAGGTCTGCGACAGGTTTGTCCCCTCTCACCTCTTCTTTTCATCTTGGCCATGGAAGCCTTGAGCCTTCTTCTTAAACTTGGACAAGTTGATGGAAAGATCACTAGAATAAAAGTGTCCAGGACTATTAAGATTCTACATCTACTCTTCATTGATGATGTTCTCATCATTACTAATGATTCTTTACAGGAATGGACTGAGATAAAAGAGATTTTAAATACTTTCTGTTGTGCTACGGGATTGTCGAACAATTGGGGAAAATCAACTTTTCACTTCGCAAATCTACAACAACATACTCTGGAACAACTAAAGGGTATCTTCCCATATAACTTCACTCATCTTTCCACCGGACTCAAGTATCTAGGGTATTTTTTTAAGTCAGACTCTTATAAGCTGGCGGATTAGAATTGGCTCATTGCAAAAGTTGAAAAAAAGATTGGCCACTGGTGCACGAGGTGGCTCTCCCTTGGTGGCAAGTTCACTCTCATCAAATATGTTTTTGAAGGACAATCAGTGTATTGGATGGCTCTTGCAACCATTCTTGCTATGGTAATTACAAAACTTCGTCGCTTGACATATAATTTTCTCCATTTCAGTTACTCAGACTAGTCTAGACAACATCTTTGCAACTGGGAATCCTTGGCAAAACCAAAACAAAAAGGCGGATGGGGGATCCACAATCTTTTCCATTTCATCCATGCGCTTGCAGCCAACTCTCTCTGGCGAGTTCTGACTTCTCCGAGCATTTGGCATTCCCTCATTAAAGATAAATACCTTTCACATTCCACAGTAATCAGCTGGCTACAATCTAATATGGCAACCTCAAGGGTGTTTTCATTTTTATGGAAAAATCTTATAAAATCAAAAGATTGGATAATGCGTGGGCTCTGCTAGCAACCGGGGTCGAGCCATTCCATCACCATGTCACAATCATATTCTTGGGCTGGGAGATGCATCATTTCTTACTCCACAACTCATAGCGCATCTACACACAAGGAAAATCTGGTATCTATACCAGATCTATGAACAATCCCCATCGGTTACACTTCCAAACAAGTGGATCTCCAGCTCATCGCTTGAACTCAGCGATGACCTTGCTACAATCTGGAACTCTTTTTTCTCATGTTTAACACTTGCAGGTATTCACTTAATTGATAGGGATGATCACCTTCTATGGTCCGGGGGAGACCAATCAAGCACTCTTACTTTGCAGAATGTCTACACAAAGATTTCACGCTCGCTCTGGCCAACAAATTTAAAGGGATGGAGAAAACAGTTTTGACACTGGCATCTTCCTTCCAAAATAAAGCTCTTCTTATGGCTCATGATCAATTATAAACTAAACACCTGGGATATTCTTCAAAGAAAAGGATGGACTAGACCAAACATTTGTCAACTTTGCTTCAATAATGTTGAGACTGCAGACCATCTATTCATCAATTGTCCTTTCACCATATTGGTTTGGGAAAAAAACACTTTGGTGCTTGATATTAATTCTACTTGGGACGAGCCATCCCTCTCTGTTTTCTTTGATCATTGGACACATAGGGAACATCTTTTTAAACAACTGCCTCCTCTGGTTTGCTAGTCCATTTGGTTGATCAGAAATAAAAAAATCTTCGCAAATGAGATCCCATCCATAAGAAAAACAGCTCACAAAACACTTGGTTTATTTAAAAGTTGGAATGGCATTCACCCTTGTAAGCCAAGATTAAAGACCACAAAAGAGGATACCTGAACTTGAGGATATTACAACTGGATGGTTCAATAGAGAAACATTATCGAATGGATCGCAGAGTGGTGTTGGTGGACTGATCAAAATTTCAAATAACACATCCTGTCGATGGAATTTTAATTGTGGCCTGGGTACCAATACTAGAGCTGAACTTTTGGGCGCCTGGGCCAGTCTATATTTGGCCTCCAGACTTCACATTGAATCTCTTCAGTTGCTTGGAGACTCCAGAATTATTATTGAGTGGTTAAACAACAAGGGTGATCTACAAGCCATCTCTCTTCTAGCTTGGAAAGACAGAATCAGATTAGTTCTGCCCTCTTTTAAATATCTCAGCTTCAAACACATCTACCGTGAGCACAATAATTATGTTGATCAACTATCCAAGACAATGCTTCAGAAAAACAAGGGCATTATTACCTACAACCTCTGCATAGATGGTCATGAGGGACCCTCCCACTTCATTACTCTTTATTAAGCTCTTCCTATCATCCTCTCATCTATTTCTCATGTATTTTGTGTCATTATTGACTATTACTGAACTTCAACTTTCTTTTGAAGTTTTTCGATCTGCTAAGGTATAACAACGATTACTATGTAACTTGGTTTTTATCTCTTTTCCTTTTTGAACTTTCTCCATCTGTTGGTCAAGAGACCACTATTTGGCGACAGATTCTTTGACATTTATGTCTTCTTATCTCCGTTATGTAACATCTCTTGACTAGAGAACACATTATATCCATTAATATAATTGAGAAATTTTCCCGTTGGAAAAAAAAGAGTATCTAGATAAGTTCGTAATTGTGTTCATAGATGATATATTGTTTTATTGAAAAACTAAAGAGGAACATGAAGAACATTTAAGGATAGTTTTGTAGACACTTAGAGAGCACCAACTGTATGCAAAGTTTAGTAAGTGTGAATTTTATCAAGATAAAGTACAATATTTTGGACATGTAATTTTGGGTGAAGGATCTCAGTTGACCCAGAAAAGGTGAAGGCCATCCTAGATTGGCTAGTGCCAAAGGATGTGCCAGATGTCACATGTCAGAAATGCCAAAGGATTTATCATTGGAAAGACACGTGTCATTTTCAATTATATTTGGTTCTAAAACCATTAATTAGTTCGCCAAATCGACAAATGTTAATATTCTTTCCTTAAATAATCCCATTAACTTCTAATAAGGAATCCACATATTTTTTTATAAGTATGAGGGAATATTCATTGTTTTTCACCACGAAACTCCATTTTTATATATAAATATATGTTGAACCTTGAAATATAATAATATATATATCACTTTTCCTCACCTTCTGAATATAATTTTCTCTCCTTTTTTTATCTTTTATAATATAACACTTTATAAAAACTTCGATATTTATTTATAATAATCTTTTATTTTATTAATATCCCTTTTTATTAGTCCCTACCAAAGACTATAGCAATGAGTTTGCTATTGATTTGACATAAATTTCCATCGACTTAAAAAAAATTCATGGAAACCTAATGTTCTACATAAGAAATACATTTTTTTTTTTTAATCTATAAAATAACTTATATTTTTAAACTGTTATTGGTTGAAAAGTTTGAGGTGTTATTGTGGCCTTCATGTCATTCAAGAATTTAAATTAGCAACACCTGTATATTGTGCAAAGTTATACATTAAACATTGATTTATTTTATTTTTTATAAATATTCAAAAATATTTATTTGACATTTCATTGGTTGTTCAATTCGAAGCGTTATTGTAGAATCGACGACGTATTTCTCAGGATTGACGTGATTCTTCTGGTTAATATTTTCCATTAATCATTTTGTCTTGTTTTGTTTCCCGTACACAACAGGTTTTGTTGCGATTGTTGCCAGAGAGAGTGGGTGCGCCGCTTGAAGGTTGCATTCTATTGTTCCTGGAGAGGGTGGGTGTTGCGCTTGAAGGTTGGAAGTGTGGAGCGAAGCGTACCTGAAGGTTGCCAGTGTGGAGCCAAGTGTACCTGGGACCAATTAGAGGTGTACGAGAAAACCTCCATAGTGTACCTGGGATCAGTAACATGAAGGTGGACCAGTAGCATGAGGGTTGGACAAAGTGGTTTGGTTGATAGTTGTTTTTATTTTCAAATGTTTTTTTAATGGTGAACACTTTTCAATTCAAATTGGGTATAAATATATTATCAATCAAAATGTATATATATACTATTAATCATTTTTATTTTTTTTATTTTTTTAAATGTGAACATTTTTCTACTCAAATCTTTATATATATATATATATA